>JAYJMB010088816.1:0-18825 GCA_036873735.1 Pouteria campechiana | reverse complement strand
TTTCCCACCCCCCCCCCCCCCCCCCCCCCCCCAGCTGCCATCTATCAAGGGACTAATAACTTTGATGCAATAGTCAAAGTGAATGCTAAATTGTTTAAAAGAAATCTATCTCTTAAAAAAAATTGTCAACTTGAAAAAAGAGATAGAAATTTAAATAGTATGATGAACAAATTCCCCAAGTAGGAGAATCAATTACCAAGTTCTCACGTATGACTAGATAAAGAAGTATGAAAGTGAAGATTCAAGTAGTGTTGAGCCACATGAACCCAAACCATTCAATGGGTGCACCAAAGGTATAAACATCATTGAAGAGAGGAAAAAATGCCCTTGAATTAGAAAGTACATAGGTCACTCATGGATAAGAAAACTAGAATCCTACCAAGCATCAAAGAGAATTACAAGCAAATGTTATTTCTGCAACAAATTAGGTCACAAGATATATAATTGCTATGCAAAGAAAATGTAGAACAAAAGTGCTAAAATAAGATGGAAACCAAAAATAAATTCATAATCTTTCATCATACACAACTTCACTAACAGAAATGGACCCACTGATTGGGTGCCAAAGAGGTGAAAGGAATTTTCTTTGTGATTACAGGTAAGCCTTAAAGCAACCATAAGAAACACCTGGTTCATGGATAGTAAATGCTTCAGACATATGACTAGGAATAAAGAATTATTCAAAGAATTGAAACCAATAAATAGAGGTACAATGACATTTGGAAATAATGATAAAGGATTTATAAAAGAAAAAGCTAAAATTTAAGAATTTTATAATGCTTGCATTGAAGATGTTTTGTATGTTAATGGTCTTAAGCATAACTTGCTAAGTATTAGTCAATTAGATGATAAAGGTCATCGAGTTGTATTTGATGTTGACCTTGAGGGTTTGGTTTTGATGATTTTCAAAACTCATTAATGACTCAAATTAAGCTAATGACATGTTGCTGAGATTTTTGGATTCAGAAGAAGCTTTAGACGTGACACAAACATGATTAGAGGGACATTCAGTAGCTTTGGAGGAAGCTTTACTGTTCAGGAATGATGTCTGGAGGCTTAAGAGGGAAAACTCTAAATTCAAAAGAGAAGAAAAAAACTTTAGAAGAAAAAGAAAAAGTTTCAAAGTACATTTAGAAGAAGCCTTAAGCTTTATAGTAGGTTCAGAAGGAAATCTAGGCTTCAAAGTAACTTCAAAGTTGCTTAAGAAGAGAAGACAGAAGCTTCAGAAGTTCTTCAAAGTTGCTTCAGATGAAAGACTGAAGCTTTAGAGGTCAAAATATAGTCGTTGGGAAGAACAACACTCAAAGGGAAATATAGTTGTTGATGATCGTTAGGAATGTTAGACCTTTAAAGGTTCTTCAGAGTGGGAGAACTTACTTTAGAAGTTTTGAAGTTATACATGACAATGATGACTGACATAAACCCAACCTTCAAAGGCTCTAAAATTTAACTTCAGAGCTTCTGAAGTTTAACTTCAAAGCCTCTAAAGCGTGCTTAAAATGGCAAAGTATGTTAAGTGTTAAATACGTAATCTAAAATGGTCTAAAACATACCAAAAATGGTTACAACGGCTCAAATGGTTTGGAACTTATAAATAAGAGTTCCAACGAAGAAGTAGAAGATTCTTGAGTGGATTAAATACTAACCAATCTTAAGAACTCAAGATTTCAGATGGTGCAATCACTCCAGCAAGTCTCCACCCAAAGTACTTCAGAGCTACATCTTATTAAATCAGAGGAGAACAAAAGCATTGTAATTTGGTTTAATGTTTATCTTTATTAGAGTTTAAACCTATGTACATCTAGGCCTGATTAGAGGTAGTTTATTGTACACCTATAGTTGTAGTGTTGAGTTTCTAGTTAGCTTTGAAAACCAAAGGGAGTTACTGGTAAGTTTTGGAAACTAGGTTGTATGAGTTTGTTGGTGAGCTCAAAGGAAAACCAACATTGTAAGAGTTGCTGGTGAGCTTAGGAAAACCAGAGTGTGTTAAGTTCTTAGTTAGGTCGGGAAATAAAGGGAGGTGTGATTCTATAGATTATGGTAGAACCGAAGGTTAGAAAAACCTTAAAGAGTAGAGTAGGTACCAAGGGGGCCCAAACCACTATAATCCTTGTGTTCTTATTGTTTGTGTGCTTTCACTGCATTATATTTCTTGCATTTACACATCCCATCAGCTTTTTCCATTTTTATTGGATTCTAGTTTGGACATACAACTAACATTTTGGGGGCCAACATTTGAATCATTTGTATGTAATTTATATGATGCAAATGATGATATACTTTTTAGTAGCAAAAGGCCATGGAAATATATACTTTATTCATCTAGATGAAAGCTATTTATGATGATCAATAGTTATGGCACAAGAGATTGGGACATATTAGCATATCAAACATTAAGTCTTTGTGGAAAAAGAATTTGGTTAATGGTCTACTAAAACTTAAATATAATAAAGACCAAATTTGTAAAGCTTGCCAAATGTCTAAATAGACAAAAGTTTCATTTTCACCTAAAAATTAGGTATCCACCTTAAGACCACTAGAGCTATTACACATGGACTTATTTAGGACATCCAACATATTAAGTTTTAGTGGCAAAAGATATGTGTATTTCATTTTCAAGATTATTCTAGATTGTTTGAAGATTATTCCCTTAGTTCTAGATTATTCCATTGCCAAGTAAGGATGAAGCATTTTCCATATTTTACACATTTTCCATACTTGTGCAAATTGAGAATCAACTTTCAATTGTCAATTAGAAGTGATTATGGAGGAAAATTTGAAAATAGAAAGTTTATTAAATGTTGTGAGATAAGGGAAGTTTATCAAATGTTGTGAGATAAGGGAATTCATCACAACTTTTTAGTACCTAGAACTTTACAGTAAAATAGAGTTGTGGAAAGAAAGAATAGAATAATAAAAGAAATGGCTAAAATTATGTTAAATAAAAGTAAATTATCTAAAAGATTTTGTGGGGAAGCCATTAACATTGTTTGCCATGTGCTTAAATGAGTTACCATTAGAATAATTCTTAAGAAAGATCTCTATAAACTTTGGAAAGAAAGAAAACCAAATATATAATATTTCCATTTCTTTGAATATTCTTAATGTGATTACTCCACCTTACAAATCAAGTATAATTACTTATATTTTGATAATTAACAAATTCATAATGAAATATACGTATAAAATATTAAGGCCCGTAAATTATTAAAGTGCAGAAAATAGAGTAAAGAACCATAGTTATTAAGCGTAGCCGCCCTACTTACCAACTCGCCTACACTCGCATTGCAGCCACCCATGGATACCACCTATAGTGCCCCAACAAGGAGTGCAATACTTGGACAATTGCAGCTAATACTGTGGCCGCCCATAGGTATGGGTGCGACCTAGTAGCCAGAACCTGGAGATGCCATCACATATTGCCTATTGCACCAAAATGAAGTACTACCTATCAAGCCCATACCACTTGCACATATTGCCTGGAGCTGAGCCGATATCGCAGTCTCTTGTGGTATCACCTGTAAATGGACAGTAACATGAGTTTTGAAGAATGCTTGGGTTCCGACCGCAACCGGTATCCTTGGCCACCTGCCATATCATCTAGAGTGCAATCGAATTCCATAGCCTCCTATGATCCACCTGCTGCCTCCAATAGTTGGAAATATTAAATGTTATAAAGCATTTAATAAAGCTCAATCATTTCCAACAATCAAGAATTTTGAAGATCTATATAAGGAGAAATGTTGAGATGTTCTAAGATGACGATTAAGAGTTGATTAAGCTTTAATCCTCAAGATATCTTGCAACCCAAGGCCAAAGTATAAAACTTTTTTAATCTTCATTCAAGAGATTTCAACATTCATTATTCTTTATTCAAGGCTTTCATCATCAACACAAAGGGAAGATCCTCTGTATCAAAGTGGGATAGTTAAGAATCATAAAGGCTTTCCCAGTGCTCTCATTGAATACATTACATAAAAGTGTAATTTCTTCTTTCTTAATTCATTTGAGTGTTCCTTGCATTGGTATTGGAGACCAATCTCAAGAAGAATAAGTATGATTATTGGAGTGTGTCTCATAATCAACTTGTTGAATTATATTTATGTCCCCTAGAGCTGAAATCTAGAAGAGTGCAATAGGCACTATGCACTTATGCCCATTTGAACTGGAATTAAGAAGAGTGCAATAACACTAGTTTATGCCCCATAGAGCTGGAATCTAGAATAGTGTGGTTATACTAATTTATATTCTATATTGAGATAATGGAACCCAAGTCATAAGGGGTATGTGCTTAGAAGAGTGGAGTAAGTAGGTTATCCCAAACTAATATATATTGTGCCTATTATGTGTGATTGACTCATTTGCTTGCTTTTACTAAACAAGGGAAAGAATAACCTTGGAAAATATGATCCAAAAATGATGAGATAATCTTCTTGGTTATTCCTAAAATAGTAAAACATTTAGAGTTTTTGATAAGAAAAACCAAGTTGTAGAAGAATTTGTGCATGTAACCTTTGATGAATTTGGACTAACCCCGAGTAATGAAAACAATGGTGATGTAGATGAAGGTTTAAAGAAGATGAAAAAGCTACAACAAAAAAATCAAGCGGGAGAAGGAACCTCCAAATAAAATAATGATCTAAATTCAAACAATGAAGAGGAAGAGGTAAGTAAAAATAGCATTCCCTTTCAACATCCCAATGATTTTAACTTTATGTAAGCATGTCCTAGAGACCAAGTTATAGGATATATATATATATATATATGATGGTGTTAGAACTAGAAAATTCATACACAATATTTGTGGATACTTTGCATTTATCTCTAACATTGAGCCCACTTGCATTGATCAAGCCCTTAATGATGAAAATTGGATAATTGTCATGCAAGAGGAGTTAAATCAATTTGAAAGAAATAAGATATGAAAATTAGTTCCTAAACTAGAGGGAATAGACTTAGAGGAATCCTATGCCCCTATAACTATATTAGAAGCTATAAGGATGGTACTTGCTTCTACATCTCACATGAACTTCAAGCTATTCCAAATGGATGTTAAGAGTTCATTCCTTAATAGTTATCTAAATGAGAAAGTGAATGTTAAACAAACCCTTGGTTTTGAATCAAATGATCAACCAAGTCATGTATACAAACTTGCTAAAGCTCAATATTGATAAGGCAAGCTCTAAGAGCTTGGTATGAAAGATTGAGTAAGTTTCTTAGTGATCGTAAGTTCAAAAGAGGAAATCTTGACACTAAACTATTTATTACAAATAATGACAAAGATATTTTGATAGTCTAAATATGCATTGATGACATCATCTTTGGTGCTACTAATGAAACTCTTTGCAAAGATTTTTTGAGAATAATGTAGGCTGAGTTTGAAATGAGCATGATGGGAGAGCTCAATCACTTCCTTGGGTTGCAAATTAAATAAAGAGAAGATGATATATACATTTGCTAATCCAACTACACATAGGAGATTCTCAAGAAGTTTCGAATGTAAGGAGTCAAACTAGCAAACACTTCGATTAGCACCTTAGTACAATTGGACAAAGATAAAAAGGGTAAACTAGTATATCAAAAATTGTATCATAATATGGTTAGTTCCCTACTATACTTAACTGCATCTAGGCTAGATTTATTGTTTAATAATGTATGTTTATGCACTAGATTTCAGTTGAGTTCAAAATAGTCACATCTATCTGTAGTTAAAAGAATTTTTAAGTATCTAGTTGATACACCAAGTCTTAGACTCTAATATCCAAAAGGATTAAGTTTGAACTTATTGGATATTCAGATGCAGACTTTGGGGGATATAAAGTTGATTGAAGGAGCATAAGTTAAGCTTGTCAATTCATTGAAAACATGTTAGTTTCATAGTTATTAAGAAAACAGGCAAGTGTTGCTCTCTCCACTATGGGAAGTAGAATATATTGCTGCTGGAAGTTATTGTGCACAACTATTATAGATGAAATAACAACATTAGAGTATAGATTGACTTATAAAAATGTCCCGATTTGATGTGACAATACAAGGGCGATATGCTTGACAAAAAATTCAGCGTTATACTTACGCACCAAGCATATTGAAATTAGGCATTATTTATTAGAGACCACGTAGAAAAGCATGATATTTGTTTGAAATATGTCTCTACAAATGCTCTACTTAATCGCATCTTCACTAAGCCACTGCCATCAGATAGTTTCTATAAAATTAGAAGAGAATTAGAAACGATAGACACAAATACATGAGATCATGCATTGTCAATACTAAATGTCATGTATTTGTGATAATTTGTTTAAGAATTGTGATGAAATATGCAAATGTTGAAAAATTTTAGAAAATAGAAAATCACAAGATTTCAAAAATCAGATATGGCATGGCAGCCACCTAGGCCCTAGGTGCTTGCACCAAAGGCACTTGACTTTTCGAATAGGGCAAAACCTTCATGCGCCATTTCATTTTCCATTCTTCTTTCCTCACATTCGGCTGCAATATTCCTTTTAACCTCCTCTCCCATTCCCAAATCTTCAAATTTCTACATTCTTAGCCTATTTTCATCATTTCTAAGACTCTGAAGCATCCATGGCTTTGAAAGTTATTGTTTCCAAGCCATCTCACGTAGTTAAGTGCCCAAGAACTAGAGGTGGGGGTCTACCTTATGAGGAATGGCTTCAAGAGCCACCTCCATATCTAAATGAGTTCGATTCACCTCTAAACTCTTACCTAGCCATAAAGGTGGGGATGGTGTACTAGAAGAAGAAGAAGTGGGAGCAAGAAAAAATAGGGGAGATATAAAAAAATGTTTGATTTTTCCATCTTACCAAAGACAGTAGACAGTAAGAAGGTTTCCAAGGCAAAGTTCATACCTAGAGATCTCCCAGAGTATTACTTTGGAATAAGTAAGACAAAACATAATTTCTATACTGCCATGTTGGGCAGACCAGTTCATGTGCTAAGAAAGATAGATTTTGAGTTCCTTGATAGATGCAATTCTGACATAAGAGCCATGATTAATTTTCAATGTTGGAGAGAAATTATGGAGTATGATGCCCCAATCTATAATGACTTTGTTTTGATATTCTTCTTTAATTGAAACCCAAGAGCATATCAAACTATAATGAAAATGGTTGATTGATGATTTGAGATTCATACCACCTCCCCATAGAGGCATTTGGGGGAGATTTTGGGGGTCCCATATGATGAGGACGATCCCTATATGAAGAGTGACAAATTGTTCAATGCATTGTCTATTGGGATTGTCTACAACCCAACACAAAGGTAAATGAAGACAATAAAGTTGACAACTAAAATGTGCTCAGAAAAGTTATGGAATCAATGATACTTCCTAAGCTAGGAGGCACTCAACACGTAATAGCACTAGAGGCTAGGGTAAGCTTTTGTTAAATGATTAGTGATACTCTCCTTAAGAAAATGCAAATCCAAGAAGAAGACTATAAGGCTAAACAAAATAAGAAATAAATAAGGGAAATGGAGGAAGAAGAAAGATCATTTGAAGAAAGAGTAGGAGATGGAGCACCATCTCAAGGGGAAACAAAAGAAGAAAGGGAGAGCAGGAAGTAGAAGAGAGAAGGGCAACCAGTCCTCAACACATGGAGTATAATTCTTCATTATCACATTATGCCTCTAGTGCCTACTCCTAGACCCTCTTCCACTTTTTCCAGACTAGCTGCAGAGGTGAACAAGCTTAGAGACAATGTCACGCATATTAGAGTAAATCAGTCACGCATAAAGAAAAAGATAGATCCTCTTCTTTCTCATTTCAGCATCTAGTATACTAAATCCCTTGATCTTGCACATACACCTCCACTTCATGAGATCACTCCAGCCCAAAATCTACATTCTACCTCTACTCTTACACCATCATAATAGGCTCATGATCCATAGACTGCTCAGGAGAAGCAAGCCACTACTCGAACCCTTCATGCTTGACAAAAAGGGAGAGAGAAAGTATGCTTTGATTGAGTGCTCTATGATTTTATTGCGAGTGACTTTGTAGTGAGGCCTTCATGTATATGTTTTGATGATGTTATATTTCAAACTTGACATTGTCATAGTGATTGACCTTATTGTGGGTTTGAATACTATATACATTGACACTTATTGTAGTTATACTATGGTTGGTTGATATTATTGTTATTGCTTGCAATATATTTGGTCATACGATGGTTGGAATGTGTTCATATTGTGTTTATACTTCATTGTGATTGAATTGCATTAAAAGTAATTTAGAAGTTGTGTGATTGAGATTTGAATTGGTCAAATTCTAATGTCATGTTCATATATTAAAGAAAATTGGAAATGCATATAATTGTGTTTAACTTGTGCATCACGATGATATGTGATTGAAATTACAAGTGCAATTACAAGGCACATGTTGACTTTCAAAACAAGCATAAATCAATATAAATTTGATATAATATATAAATAATAAACAAAACATAGGTTTCGTCAATCATAAAAAAGGAAAAAATTGTAAATGCTCCAACTTGCAATACAACAAAGGAAACATATATTTTGATGATTAACAAAAACCTAATAAAGACATAAATCATAAAGCTAATAAAATTTCAAAGTGCATAAAATGCTAAGTGTAGGTGGTAGTTGCTTTACAGCCACCTGGGGCATATTCCTTACAACCGCAACCGAATGATAGTCACTTGCAGCAATCACCTGCGGCATTCTAGCAAGACGTGAAATCCTTAGACACCCACAGCCAATACAACCTGAAAGGTGAATATCACAACTATCTGTAGTTTGCTTGCCAATGACCAGCAACATGGGTTTGATGATTTTTTAAAGAACGATCACAACTGATACGGAAGGTGCCTACCAGAATCACCTATGAATTGCAGTCGATAGCACGGCTGCTTGCCAAGCACCTTATGATTCCAATGGTTGAAAAATCAAAAGTTTCCTCGCATTTAATGATCATTAACCATGCATAATGGTTGAATTTTGAAGAGATTTATAAAATATGTTAATTTGGGATGTTCAAGAAGTTATTGTAAGCATTCACTAAGATCTAACCTTCAATTTCTCTTTGTAACTTAAGCCAAGCATTAAATTTTCATTAATACTCCATTTAAGGCTTTTACTTATAGAAGAAGGGAAGATTTTTCTACATTGAAGTGAGCTTCCATGGATCATAAAAGCTTCCCATGTGGTCTCAAGGTACACGGTCAAAAAGTGTCACTTCTTTCTTTATTATCTTTATTTGTGTGTTACCTTGAGTTGGTATTGGAGACCAACCTCAAGAAGAATGTCGCGAATTTTTCTTAACGCAAGTGCTTGTGTCATTAACAAATAATAAATTGAAAGTAAAAGATCGTTCCCATGAGGACTATGATTACCAAGTACCAAATTACTCTAATCCTAAATTCTGTTTGAATAATCGAATGATGACAATAAGAGAGAAAAGAAAATCTAAACTAATGGAAATTGACAAGAATGCGGATCTAGACAAGTAGAGAATTAATGATTACGATGTCTAGGAGTTTTGAGTTCACTGGATTAATCTAATTTAATTTCATCTAATTCAATCAATCAATGTTTATTTCTATGTTGACAATGAATTTTTCTTTTTTAATTGTTAATATTTCTCAAGAAATAACAATATCTCAGTCAATAAATTTTCTACATCTATGTAAAAATTCTAAACTAACCAAAATGCATTAAGAACAAGAAATTTATGGTGCTACATAAGCCTCATAAATATCTCTATCTTATGATAATCTTATTAAATTTAATCATGGTCTAATTCAATTATCACTTCTCAATCTTAAATTGAATTACAAATCATGTAGAAAGGGCACGCACACTTTTACAAGTATTAAACCCAGATTTAATACTCAAAATAGATAATGAATAAATATCGAATTGAGCTAAACTGAATAAAATTGAATATTTATAATGCAGCTACATTGTTACCCAGAACAAAGAATTTAGCTCATAAGAGAACTAAAATAAACCATAAACATTATTTTAAACATGATGGAGAAAGAAAAAGAATTAAAAAAGAACTAAGAAAGATCAAAGAATGAATTGTCTCAAAGTAGCACTCCCTTCACTTCACAATAATCCCTCTTTCAAATCTTATCTTCTGCATCAAAAACTCTTCTCCTTGCTAGCCCACATTCCCCCCTGTTTTACATCTCAAATCCTCATTAAATAACCTAATTTAGGGTTAGATGACACCTCCATATGTATTAGAACCATAACCTTGTGCAAAAATTATTAAATTTTATAAAATATTAATTTCCCGCATGCCTAACCATTCACCAAGAGTAGTGTTCAGTATTTTGTTCATAACTTCCTCATCTAATGTCAAAATTATATGATTCTTAGTGTGTTAGAAAGATAATTCGAAGGGATACAACTTTCATGTTGAACACTTTCTCCAAATTTGCCTTTATTTATGCAAAAAATTGCCTTCAAGTGATAGTTCTTTTGTATTTAGTTCTGTATCGACAAATTTTAATCCTAAAATATAAACTAACTCCATTAAACATAATACTTAATTAAATATAATTATAAATCAATACAATTACGTAAATTAAGGATCCAAAATATGTGAATTTAAGTATTAAAACATGATAAATTATGAGTTTTTCAAAGAATAATGGTGATTATTGGAGTATGATTCATAATTAATTTATTAGCTTATATCACGATCCCTAGAGCTGGAATTTAGAAGTTTATTGACACTAAGAATTTATGCCTCCTAGAACAAAAATCAAGAAGAGTACAATAACGCTAATTTGTATTCCCTGTTGAGATAATGAAACCTAAGATACTTAAGAGAGTGCTTTTAAGAATAAAGTAGAAAAATTATCTTTGAACTACTATAAATTGTATTTATTGTGTGTGATTGCCTACATGGCTTGATTTCTTATATATAAACTGTAAATACTTTAAAGAGGGTTTTTAAATTTATAAGGGTTTTAATAAAAATTTTATAAATGTAATTCACCTCACTCTTCATGGGTTAAGTCCAACTGATGGGACTAATACATTGATACCATCAAAATAATATAGCTTTCAAGGCATTCAAGTTACAAAATCACCCAGAAGCCTACAAGAAAACAAGCAAAATCCCAAACCTTTCCACAATCAAGAACTCTGCGCAGAATCTTTCTACTAATATTTATACATTCAATTATTTATTATTCACTATTGTAACTGCACTAGCACAATTGCAGACATGCATGTATGGTGGGATTGACTAAGAAGATCATCATCGACGCCCCTCTCCGATGATTTAATGCAGCATTGGTTGAGAGGCTACCGGCGATCGATCCCAGTGAGTGGTTGAGTTCAAGGAAGTGCCATGTTGGGAGCTCGAGGTTGTTGTTGCTGTCATTCCTGTAGATTCATCACTGGTCATGAAGCTGTATTTCTCTTCTTCCAACTGCCAGTCTCTTAAGTAGCCAGGCCGTGAAGTGACAGCGCTGACTTCAATGTCACCTGATATCATTGCCACAACACGGGACATGGGTGGGCGCAGGGATGGGGATGATTGAGTGCACAGAAGTGCTACTCCAATCAGTCGTAGTGCTTCTCCTTCTTTGAACTCTGGTAGCATCGGATCAATGAGGTCTAATGCTCTGTTGTTTTCATGAAGATTCCAGGCCTAAGAAATTACCAAATCATGGGACATCAATGACACTTTGAAATAAATTCCACAAAAGACGTGGCATTGATCTCATCTTGGTGAATAGATGATCAAAAGATTTTTAATTGATGACGTTATGGCAGAATAAGTGATAGAATAACCAATTTCCATCAACTGACGTGTGAGTAGCCAGGCCGGTCGTATACTTGGATCCTCTAATGCTGACTGTGCTACAGAGTCTGAGTTCAGTGGGATAAATGAAAAGAGACTAAGTGTCTTACCCAATCAAGGAGATATATCTTCCCCTGATTCAAGCTTGAATCATGATTTGGCCTTCCGCTGAGGATCTCGAGTGTGACGATACCAAATGCAAAGACATCAGCCTTTTCAGTCAGATGCCCACGCATGGCATACTCCGGTGCCAGGTATCCACTTCAAGAATACAAGAAACTAGGGTTATTTATGCAAACAAATAATTTCAAAATGAGTGGTTGTGATGTGTTTGGATGCTTCATTGAATTGAAATCGTAGAAACAAACCAATAACGTAGTGTCTGAGGGTGCCATAAATCAGGTTGCAGACTTTCAGTTTGGCTCAAGAGGGATGGAGTAAATCAATTTCCTTTCCATGCATTCATGGAATAAGATAGAAATTTGTTTGCCAGTGGATCATAGGTGTAAACTTCACGACTTCAACTTGGCTGAGCCACTTTGGTAACTTGAACCGATAAGATTTGAACCCAGTCAGAAGGAAACTCACCCAAATCCAATTAGAAATACTTAAAATTGCAACTTTGTTATGCTTTCATACTGAAAAAAAGACCAAAATTCTCTTTTCATGCTAACTAGGTGGCAATTCAGTTCCTGAGCAGGCAAAAAGATAGATGTTTGGTGGTTCTTACATTGTCCCCGCAACCCGTGTGCTAATGTGGGTCTTCTTATCCTCATATAGCTTGGCCAAACCAAAATCTGAAATCTTAGGTACAAGTTCAGCATCAAGAAGAATATTGCTGGCCTTAACATCTCTATGGACAATTCGAGGCCTTGATTCTTCATGGAGATAAGCAAGACCCTTTGCAGTACCCAAGCATATATCATAGCGCGCAGGCCAATCTAGGCTCAAATTGTCATTTCCTGAAAGGAAGTGGCAAACAGTTACATATATGTGATGATTAACGGAACGAAAGACAAAGTTCTAAGTGGAGATATCTTCTAATCATGAATATAATATAAGGCTTGTTTAGTTATCATTTGACACTGCATATGAGAAATGTGATGATAAAATGTTAACTTTCGTGAACTTCATAGCTGTGGACCACCTGAGAAATGGATGGGCTTAAAGCATCAAAACAACCCTGGTGAAAGACACAAAATGAAACTGTCAATGATACATTGACAGGTTTGGCTCGTAGAATTGCATCTCTTATGACAGGTCTTAGATCGATTTCATTTTGCTCCTAGATAAAGAATGTAGTTTTGATGGAAAAAAATGGATGGACTATTACCAAAGAGTGCTTGATCAAGGCTCCTGTTTTCCAGATACTCATAAACGAGAAGTTGGTTGTCACCCTCAATGCAGCAACCACACAACTTCACAAGGTTCTTGTGTTTCATTGCAGATATGGTAGCTATCTCTGTCATAAAGTGACTCTTTGCTTGATGAGACGCCACTGACAATCGTTTGATAGCCACAACGCTTCCATCTGAAAGCATTCCCTAAAAAAAATAAAGGATTAGATCAAAAAAATCAGTACTTCATGACTTCTTCTAAGTTTGCATAAGCATTAATGGATGTATGTTTTTTTTATATAGGCCTACCCCTACCGTGCATAGATCTACCGATCTCTTATATGAATGCTTGTGTTGTTCTTTTTTGTTGAATGGCTAAAAAATTAGCAGAATTACTGTTTAAATATCTTAGCAAATTGGAATTGGTATTCAATTTCTCAACCAAATAAAATGAGATTAAAATGGTCTTTCCAGTAGTTCCTACTCTTTTCTCACCATGGAGGCCTTTCCCTTGGCTAACAAAGTAGGAATTTACAAGTATGACATAAGTTCCTGACTAGAGTTACTTTTTTCAGTTTACGAATGTTGACAAATTCAAATATATTCCATACCAATGGTCACAAACTTACCTTATAAACAGAACCAAATCCTCCCTCGCCCAACTTATTTGCTGCACTGAAATCCTCGGTAGCATTCCTTAGTTCTGAATAGCTCAAAATGTTTGGTTTGCCAGCCATGTTCAGGAACTCTGTGATTCAAAAAAAAAGGGCGAGGATCATGTTATCCGCCTGAATTAAATAGAAATGTAAAACAACGTAGACTGTAAACATTTCCTATCCAGATGAAATAGCTGATGTGAATGTAGTACTCTCAATATTCATAGTGAAATGGTAAAGCGAAGTTACAATCTTTTCATGCTCACTCTCATCGAGTAACATAAATGTATAAAATGTATTTCAATCATATCCCCTGATACAGATACACTTGACTCAGCACACTGCTGCGATTCTGTTCAACAGTACATCTAATTGTATCCTTAGGTGATTTCAATAGTACATCTAATTGTATGTCTAATTGTATCCTAAGGCTAATGTGATTGAATACAACCAAAGATAAAAGAACAAGAACCAACCAGAAGCAAACTTGAATTACTTGGGCAACAGTCCGCTTAAGAAGTAGCAAAGCTAATAAGTAATTAGAAGTTTTGTGGTCATAAAATCTTGAGATTCATTTCTCATTTTTAATCAGCTTGATTTTTCAAGTTCTGACTAAAAATGCAAACATGTGCACCCAAGAAAAATACAAAGACTCAAATCCATTTTTAAACCACACCATGTCATTTGCATTGTATCGGATTTCAATGCATATAAACTATATTGTGTTTTGAGCGATCTATCGAATTGAACTATAGTAGATCTAATCAATAAAATAGCAGAATGTCAAGGTTGGCAATGAAAGGAATTTCGATAAGTGTAAAGGAAGTCACTGCAACTTTGGTCATTCCTTTGAAATGAAAACTGCCACTATAACTGCCAATTCAGTCAAATTTCCATATCCACTACGACTAGCAATACTTCTGTTACCTTCATCTTCCTCACTGCCCCTCCTCCTTTGTCTCCAAATAAAAAGTGCCAAAACAGATATAAAGCTCAGAACAACAGCACCAGCTATGATCCCCAAAATTAGACCAGTCCTGTTCTTTTTTGAACCAGTAGATGGTGGCTGATCTCTAACAGTTGGTGTGAAATCTGGATAGTAATAGAAAGCCATTAATTTCAGATGTTGGTATAAAGCCATAAAATACATAGAACATAACTAGTATCTTCGTTTTTTACTTAGAACATAACTAGCATCTTCGTTTTCTGAATTTGTTACCTGGATTGACACTTATGGCTGAGACAGATGGACCATAAGTACCATGCAAAGGTATACAGCAAGTCCCTTTTCCTACCCAGAAGAGATGGATTTCAAGAAAATTCTCTGTTACATTCACACTGAATGTTCTCATAACAGCCCGCCCAGGTACCCCTCCTGCTGCACTTTTTATATTAAAATTTTTCAATTGAAGATTGCCCTGGAGTAAGAATTAACAGCGTCAAAAGTGTATATCATAGCCATAACAAATGCATAAACCACATTTTAGAAGAAACCCATATGGTTGGGAGTCCAAGCACGCTCGTGAATGACATTAACAATTTTCATTTTCTCTTTGACTGATACTAGTTTTCACAACTCAACTCTTTGTTGTATCCAAACACAGATTTGGCAAACATATCCACCCGTGAAAAACACACCTGAGCATAAACATCAAATACACGCCTTCCAAGACTCCGATAAGTAGTTGAATCTTCAATAGGTACCTCAGCAAATTGCATAGTTACATTATACCGTCCATTCTGAAGACCGAGTCCATAGTATCTCAGCGAACTTGGAGATAGCCTTGCTGTCTGTAACAGCTCCGAGTCTAAAGTATTTGTGAACTGAGAAGAAGAGTTTCCAATGTATGATGGACTTGGATTCTCAGCAAACCTCCCAACATTGCTGACAGCCCATCTGTTTTCCTTGGTAACATAATATGTTGCAGGACCAAGATTTTCATTATCACGTTCAAAAAATGTTCCTCCAGCACTAGTCATTTCTTGGCCACCACAATTGACTGCAAACCTAGAATCTATAAACCAATAAAAGAGTGACGGTATCCAAAGACAATATATCAGTATGGTTATGAGGCGCCGTATGGCATTCTGCTACCACTGTAGCTAATTAAGCATTCAAACTGAGGTTTGACTCCATAACATGCCAGAATTACAGGTCATAGAAAATGCTTCCGTTTTTACTTTTGATCTTTTGATCACTAATCTCGTCAAATCCATATTTGCAACTTGCTCAACTCATCCAAAGAAGGGGAAAAGTGGATAACTTACAGCGTGGTGAACCACGATTACATGGAAAGTTCCGCTGAAGACAATTCAATCCTAAAGGCAAAGCACTAAAGACACAAGACCCAAAAGCTTTAGTAAAACCAATAGATTATGAACATTTCTGATAACAATACAAAAGAATGTAGGAGATGGCAATGCCCTTGAACAGGAATAACAGCTGCTTAGCATGCTTTTGTTTGTCTGTCAGAAACATAAAAGTTTTTCTAGCTACCTGTTATTGTTTGTACTACCAATGACGAAGTTGTTAGCAACCAAGTTCCTGAATTAAAAATAGTCATATGGTCAGCATCTGCAGAGATTAGTCTATGTATCATCTTAGAATGATTCAATGGAGTGATAAGAGATCTTAAACTAATTCAATACCATGCATAATCTGCACCATGAGGAACGGATATATGTCCATTGTCTTTTTTATCCGGATAGGTTGTTGGATCAAATTACATGTAATTACTAGTTCATTAAACTAACAACTAGACCACAAATTTACAGCCATCATTCTTTGATGTCAATATTGAGTCACCTAAAATGCATTTAATCTACATCCATGTTTGGTCTTGAGAGAGGAACTCACCAGGTAACCTAATGTTGCATGCTGGTTGCTAGATTGACCATAATTTCGCGGTTTCTCCTCTATAAAAATAATTGTTGTCATTCAGTTCAGTAGTAAATCCATTCAGCGTTAAGCATAGTTTTATAACTTTGATGACCCTGATTTTGTCTAAGATTTGCTAGGACTAATCCAGTTCAACACTGAAAGTTGCTCAAGATCAGAGTGGGTACTGATTTGACTCAAGACCCAATGAACCAAACATAGTTTTATTCAGTTCGCCATGGCTATAAGTTCATGCATTGAGTGGAGAAAAAAGTGTAAACAACAAGCTTTGGTGTTCTTTCAGACGTACAGTTGTAAGCTTTCTCTGGTCCATACAGGAAAGCTTCCAGATAGTTGATTGTATGACAAATCTCTGTGAAGAAAACATAAAATCACAAAAAAAGAAAGAAAGGGAGAAGAAGAAGAAAAAGAAGAAGAAGAAGAAAGTATCAGTATACATCTAATGCAAGTATATGAAACAAGATTAATCAACCTAGACTCTTTTCACATGGAGGAAGAAAATAAAATTTACTTTTGTAATTATTAGAAGGGAAACAAGAGAGATTTGATCAAACAATAATATCTATTCATACTGAATCTATATTAAGACGTGAAAAAAAGGATGGCAAATAGATGCAACCACGGAAAATTTTAAGTCACATTCACTTGAAATATCAAATTAAATTGTAGTGTTTTCTTCATGTAAGGGAAATGATGACATTGTATTTGCACAAACATCCATACAAGGAGTTATCCATAAATTGAGAGGAAACAATACACTTATGGTGCTTTAGCCATATACACTACATAAAGCAAATTATGCATTATAATTCATTATGTATGAAAATGGGTTAGAACAACATACATTGTGTTGAGCAATGAGCTTTTATTAGCAGGCAGGCCACCTGAAAAGTTATTGTTTCCAAGAAATCTGTAGATAAAAATCATCGAAAGCCAAATAGATGTGCATTATCAAAATTTCAGTTAGATACTGAATTTGCAAACATCAAGATGACCTGAACAAAAGGGTCTATGGCTCTTACAAATAAGCAAGCGAGCTCAAACTGAAGAGAGAACTTGGAATTTCACCCGTTAAATTGTTGAAACTGAAATCTCTGAATTTGAACACAAAAGAATAATGTAACTGAAACTTTGAAAAACAAATAGCCCAATGTGATGTCACTGAACATATGTTGCAAACTAACAGTGTGTGTCATAGGTTTCTGGTTCCAATGCATTTGGGTCTGATTTTTAGGCTGGTTGACCTATTCTAGGACTATTCAGATCAGCTGTACAAGAAACAGCTATGTTCCTATAGTTTACAACCTTTACCACCAGGTATGTTGATAGTTTACAATAGTTTGCAACCATTTACCACCAGGTATGTTGATGGTTTACAATGATGACCTGGCCTAACCAAGCTAGAGTTGAAACATTTGAAAGAAATAACAACAACAACAACAGTAATACTTCAAGAGATAGTAAGTGAACAACTTACATAATCTGTAAGGATTGATACTCTCCAATGTTGGATGGAATTGTACCCGAAATCCTACAATTTCTCAACACTCTGCATAGGAACACAATTTAGTTGTACCACGGCAACATCAGTAGCAACAATAAAAGTAAACTGATAATTTGTATATAAAGATTGGTCAATGATTACTTACAAGATGGCTAAGTTCTTCATGTTCCTGATAAATTCCATTGATGAGGTCCCATTCTTAATGTCACCAATTCGCCTATGTAGTCATTGGATAGACAAATCAGATAAAAAGAATGGACTACATGTATGCATGTATGTATATAGGTATATATATTTACATATATATATATATATGTATATAGTTAACTCAGAGATGACATAGAAATGTGAGTACTTACAAATCAGTTAGAGATGTCAAATTAGAAAGACTTTCTGGTATTGGACCATTAAAATTATTCCCTTGAAACCTCCTGCACAAGCATTTATGACTTAAAATCATGCAAGAAAATGATGAAATTTACTTTAGCAATTTATGTTGGTCACTGGGCTGGTCTCTAGCCTTATTCTAGACACTGTTGCAACATTTCTCCTAATTATGATTCAATAGTTAGATAACTCTGCCACAACATTAAAGAGAATAAGATGAACCATTGAGTGATATA
>JAYJMB010088815.1:0-18826 GCA_036873735.1 Pouteria campechiana | reverse complement strand
CGGCGCCCCCCCCCCCCAGGGCGTGTCTGCGAGTCTGATAAGTCAGTAACCCGTTCTGGGGTTTGGCTGTTCCGTTTCTGCTAAACGCCTTTTGCCGCGGCTCCGTTTCTGCGGAACGGCTCTCGCTGTGGTTCCGTGACTGCGGAACTGATTGGCCAGCAACCCGTTCTAGGGTTTGGCTGTTCTGTTTCTGCAAAATGCCTTTTGCTGCAGCTCCATTTCTGCGGAATGTCTCTCACGGTGGTTCCGTGACTACGGAACCGATTGGCCAGCAACCTATTATGGGGTTTGGCTATTCCATTTCTGCGGAACATCTTTTTGTTGCGGCTCCGTTTCTGCGGAACGTCTCTCGCTGTGGTTCTCTGCGGAACATCTTTAGCTGTGGCTCCGTTTCTGCGGAACGTCTCTCGCTGTGGTTCCGTGACTGCGGAACCGATTGGCCAGCAACCCGTTCTGGGGTTTGGTTGTTCCGTTTCTGCGGAACATCTTTTGCTGCGGTTCCGTTTCTGCGAAACGGCTCTCGCTGTGGTTCCGTGATTGCGGAACTGATTGGCCTGCAACCCGTTTTGGGGTTTGGCTATTCCGTTTCTGCGGAACCTCTTTTGCTTCGTTTCCGTTTCTGCGGAACGACTCTCGTTGTGGTTCCGTATCTGCGGAACCGATTTGCCAGCAACCCGTTCTGGGGTTTGGCTGTTCCGTTTCTGCAGAACGCCTTTTGCTGTGGTTCCGTTTCTGCGGAACCGAAGGTTGGCAAATATCATTTCGAAAAACCGGCTCGCTATAATTTATTGGTTTGCATAAATAGGAGGAATTTCCTTTCGTATAGAAAGGAAAGAAAAATTCTAAAAAGTTAAGTATTATTGGTAGTTTTCTACTGATAGCGCCTTCTCAGATGTTCGACGTTTCAGGTTCGTGGGATGTCGTTTCTGTTAGCCTTTGCAGTCGGTAGGCTCACCGTCCAGGGTTCACCGTTTTCTTACATGGAGCTCCATAGCGGCTATTATGCCCGTGCCTTGGGTCCTATTTTCCGTGGATACACCCAGCCTAGTGGCTGGATTCTCAAAAAGCAGCGAAGAGAATTTGGAGGGAGAGTGGGTGAAGAGAGTTCCCTCCCGTCCGAGAGCGAGAGAGAGCGAGGGAATGGAGACCAAGAAATCGCTG
This sequence comes from Pouteria campechiana, assembly GCA_036873735.1. Taxonomy (NCBI): domain Eukaryota; kingdom Viridiplantae; phylum Streptophyta; class Magnoliopsida; order Ericales; family Sapotaceae; genus Pouteria; species Pouteria campechiana. Next base: position 17,665 of record JAYJMB010088815.1, on the reverse strand, counting down.
CTCCGAGTCAGGGTTAGAGTCACGGCTAAGAAGCGGGGCCGTGAATCGAAGCCTTGCAGCGGCTCCTCCGCCAAAAACCTCTTCCACCATGCCCATTCTTTCAACTCCGTCAGCAAGCTACACCGTCGCGAGATCGGCCTTTCCCGGAAGATGCCTGGCGGCCGCTCCTACAACACCCAGGAGAAATTCAGGAACTTCCTCCTCCAGGTCTCTCTCTCCATCTTCTTCCATCTACGTTTCTGCCTTGCTACCTGCTTCGCTGCTGTGGACTGCGAAAAATCCCTAGCTTTCGGAACTTAGTGTTAGTTGTTGGATTGAGTTCAGAGCCATTTCATTGTTTTGGGGGTTTAATTATGGGTTTTGGTATGAGTTAGGTGCATCTGACTAGGGTGTTTGAATTGAGTTACGAAGAACAACTTCACTGTTTTGGGGGTGTTCTGGCGGTTTTTGGATTGAATTAAGAGGTGTATCTTTGCTTTGAGGGTGTAATTAGGGTTTGCTTACCGAATTGAAGCTCACTTCAGTGTGAACAGGGTTTACTTGGGGGATTTTGAACTGAATAAGAAGTCGCATTCTTTTGGGGTTTAGTTAGTGTTTTCTTATTAAGTTGGGTCTTTTTCGCTGTTCAGGGTTGTAGTCGGATTTCTGGAAAGAATTCGAACTCCCTGCATTTGTTAGATCTGTACTTAATTAGTTTTGGTTTTGCTGAGTTATTGGGTTTGTGAATAAATATAATTGTGAGTAGGGATTCAATGAAGGAACACCTGGGCTTTTGATAGAATATGGAAATGGGGGATTTGGGTTGAATTTTGTTCATTTGACTGATTAAGAGTGTTGTTAGAATTGGGATTTGTCGGACCAATCAGGGTTTGTAGTTTAGACCCAGAATCTGCAAGCTTTGAGTGGCCATAGATCTTATGGATGGTTGCCTCTTAGTGCGAGTTTCTATTCATTCATTTGTTTAAGATTTGTTTCTGTGCTGGCTCCTTTCTTTCTTCACGAGTTTAGATCGTTTTTGCCACTTAAACAGCAATTTGCTTTCTGACTGGAGAATAATCTTGATTTTGATGAGATTGGAGTCCTGTGTTAGTTAAAGCTATCTGACTGTTTTTAAGAGTTGATTTTGGGTCTTTGATGTCAAGGGAATACCTTAAGTATTGCAGATTAAGTTTAGCATAAGAATCTGACTATTTGATCATTTAAGAGGTAAAAGAAGATAATCATGGACTGTTGTATAATGTTTGAGTCAAACTTGATCTAATGAAATATGCATAGCTATTCTAGAGCCTTGTGAAAGAGGAGACTTTGGTGACTTGCTAGTCAGAAGCGAAGCTGATTTCTGGGTTGGAAGATCATGGGATGATGGAAAAGATGAACCTTGAATCTATTAGTAGCATATGTAAGAATCACTGTCACATGTTATCCCATTTTATTCTACCAGTTGGCTTATTAACTCATCATGGATAAAATCAAGACGGACCTTTACTTCTGGAAGTTCATGAAGTGACCGTAGAAAGATCCCTTTTTTCCCAGAAAGACCACTTGAATTTGTCTGTTGTAATAGCAGCTTCAAACATTTTTTTTTATCGATCAAAAAGGACATATGGAGGCTCAATGCCTCAGGGAGATTAAAAGTGGATTCACTCAATAGTTATCTTTCGAGAGTTATGGACCACAGAATAGAGACTCCTGCCACGTTGATGTGGAATTGTGAATGCAGGGGCAGAGCAGTGAATAAGAGGTTATAATTTTTAATCACTTATGAAGTATATATGATTTTTTATTTTCTGTGATGATGTAAATTCTCATTCATGTATCCATTAAAGTGAAAATTTGGAGTTCTATGGCTTTATTCAGATGTTGATGATTTTGGGCCGATTTCTCAAGTTTGACATTCATATCATTGATATCTGAATGGAGAATGGAGTGGCTTATGTAGAATTTGATTCTGTTGGTTGTGTATGGTTGATTTGGAACTGAAAAGACAACAGGACCATCAACAAATAAATCAAAACTACCAGAACAGGCCATTTAGTAAGCAAGGAAAGGGTGGCAGTTTAGGCCTTGGTTCTTAACTACTTTCACTGGACATTTTGGAGAAGAGTTAATTGGATCATTAAATGATGAATTTAGACAGTATGTCTGGCGATTTCTGATCATCCTCTCATTATCATTTGACACCATTTGGTGTACCCATCATTTGTTTGTTTTTTAATGGATCATGGTTTTGATTATAACAGTAGAAGGGGAAAAATTACCTACTCTAATCAATGACTTAGGGGTCAGAATGATTGTACTATATCATTCTAATAGAAATTGCTAGAAGAAGAGGCATCCCTGACAAACAAGGCTTATCTATGTTTCTCTAACCTCTCAAGTGAAGCAATAGTGCTGGAGATCATGGAGGGAATTGTCAAATTGCAGGAAACATAATAGATGATTGGATTTCATACTAAACTGCAAATGTTTGGAATTTGTATGAGTACAAATTCCTTCCATTTACCATTCTGTTGTAACATTGAAAATGGCATGGAAGCATAGGTTAGATTATAGGATGTAATGCCATCAGTTCCATTTCTAGTGCATGAAGTTTTCAGAATATTGCTTCTTAAATTCCTACCTTTCCTCTTTTGATAATTGCAGGAAGAATTTGATATGTATGACCGAGGAGGACACTGTTTTCTAAGCTTGCCATATCTTAGGAGGAGAACCAAAATAATAGAGATTGTCGCCGCAAAGGATGTTATATTTGCTCTGGCACAGTCTGGCCTCTGTGCTGCCTTTAGTCGAAGTAAGGACCTTGTCTTTTCAATCTTTGGCTTTTCTTGAGGTTTCAGCGTATGTAGATCAGCTGATCTAACTGCATTAACACCAGCATTTTTTCAAATGTTACTGCGTTCATTTCAAACTTTTAATGTAGTCCATGATGTCTACTGGATGATCCTGCCATTCCAATCAATTTGTTTTTCTCATTTGATAATGGTTGCTGGCAATCTTATTTCAACACAGAGATGTGGTCATTGATCAGACTGGAATGCTGAAGCTAAGCTATCATATATTCCACCTGCTGAATGGTTTGGACTTGGACCACAATGACATATTTTCACTTTGTTTGGTGTCTCAAAAGAAGGATTTGGCTGAATGATACCCTATAACGGATAATTTTTGACATTCACTTGTACTGATGTTGCAGCAACCAACAAACGTATATGCTTCCTGAATAAAAGTCCAGATGAAGTAATTAGAAGCCTTTTCTACAACAAGAATAATGATTCGCTGATCACAGTATCAGTTTATGCATCCGATAGCTTTAGCTCTTTGAAATGCAGAACTACCCCTATAGAGTAAGAACTGAAGTGTTTGAATCACCGTCTATTCACATCTTTGAGAACTCTAGCTGTAATAGTGTTGGCAAAACCTGAATTGATTTAAATTTTCGCAAAACAGATATATTAGGAGGAATCAATTGGATGATGGGTTCCCACTCTTTGAATCAGAGTCACTGAAATGGCCTGGTTTTGTTGAGTTTGATGATGTTAATGGCAAAGTATTGACATATTCAGCTCAGGATGGGTAAGCAGTTTCTTTGAGATGTTTTCTTTTATTTGATTTGGTTGGAATTATTTGTTCCTGGTATATTATAACATGCACAGTGTCCTGATGCACAATTATGTCGATGTGACGTGTTCTGCATGATTGATCTGATGGACTTTACTGTGGAAGGAGATGCCTCAATTTGCTAGCTCAGAAGACGAGCACTTCCTTCAGCATCTTCCAAACATATGCAAAAGGAATAAGAGCAGCTTTTCATGAAAAAGGGGAAAATCCGGATATTGAAAGTTTAGCTCTCTTCCGGTCTCCTATATCTTCGAATCAGCCTCCATAATGGTTCGAGTGCAATGTTTTGAATACTGTCTGGATGCAATTTGCATGCTGATGCATCGGGACCCTTATAGCTCCTGGTGCTTTAGGTTAATGCTTCATGTTTCACATGCCAGCTATGTCTAACAAATGCTATGATTCTCACATTTTGTCATTGCAGCATTTACAAGGTCTTTGATCTAAAGAACTATTCATTCCTGTACTCTATATCTGATAAAAATGTCCAGGAAATTAAGATCAGGTAAGAATACTCTTTCAGCTGCTTTTGGTTAATTTTATTTGGTAGCTAGGTTTATCTTTATGAAAAACTTCCTTCACAGCATCTGAAGTCCAACATTATTTTGTGACTGTAGTCCAGGAATCATGTTGTTAATATGCCATAGAGCCCTGGGGTATGTGCCTCTAAAGATACTCTCCATTGAAGATGGGACGGTTTTGAAATCTTTTAATCACTTGCTGCATCGCAACAAGAAGGTTGATTTCATCGAGCAGTTCAATGAGAAGCTTCTGGTCAAACAAGAGAATGAGAACTTGCAGATTCTTGATGTGGGTCCATTTTCTGCAAACCTCCGATTGCAAATTAATGAAAAAAAATACAGATTAAAAAGGTTTAGGGGTTTGATGTTCTCATCTGCTTCTTTTCTTAATAATTTGATCAGGTAAGGAACTCAGAGCTGATCGAAGTGAGCAGGACAGAGTTCATGACTCCATCTGCCTTTATTTTCCTGTATGAAAATCACCTTTTCTTGACATTCCGGAACAGGACAGTTGCAGTGTGGAATTTCCGTGGAGAACTGGTCACTTCCTTTGATGATCACTTGTTGTGGCACCCAGACTGCAACACTAACAACATCTACATAACCAGTGATCAGGACCTGATAATCTCCTATTGTAAAGCCGAAGAAGGATCTGAAGATGATGGAGAAGGTACTTGTGATTAATTTCTGCTTTCACTTGCACAAATCTGTGTTGGATTATCTGCTTTTATCAGTTCCTGCATATCTCAAGACATGACATTTGATTTGCCAAATCTAGAGACCCCAATGCAGATCACATGTGGGTCTATCGGTTCATCAGGTATACTCTGTAGTTATGTTTTGTTGCCTCAAAATTAGGGTACCTGCTTCCATTGTGGACCAAATGCAGAAGTAATCTATGGTGAAGCACCAACATTCAACATATATGTGCACATCTGGATGGATCTACTGACGTATTTGTCCTTGGGTACATGAACACTGGGCATATCTGATGAGCATGTGCCATTTTGAGCTTTGGGATTTGCATTCTATCTTGAATTTGTGGAGGAGGGAAGCTGAACTTGGCTTGGCTTGATGTAGCTTGGGTTCTTGAGAACTAGATAAACAGTTGCAAGCTTGCTTTGTGGTTGGCCTGCCAAGCTCATAACATACCTGAATCAAATTTAGGCAAATTTTTTATTTAATACTATCATAAATATGAAATTAAATAAGCCCAGCTTGATTCTTGGTGAAGCGAAGCCTTCTGATATGCTCATGTTGAGCTGATCCACAACTTGTTTGTTAAGTCTAGACTTTGGCTTAAACGCTCGTAGCTGAAACTTGAACTCGAGCTTTCTCAGGCCAAAGCTTGGCTTGTTTGAAGCGGTAGTGTGATCCATTCTTATTGTGAAAATGGTTCATGCAGTTGGTCCAGTTGGATCAATCAACATGAGCAACATCTTAACAGGAAAATGCATTGCAAAGATCTGTTCCACTGATCCCAACCTTCAGATCAGCCCCAGGAGCAGAATGGGCAGGTCTTGGATCCGAAGCACTGTCCGCGAAGCACTTGAAGATGTCACTGCCCTCTTTTATGATGAGGACCGCAATGAAATCTACACTGGGAACAAGCAAGGCCTGATACATGTCTGGTCAAACTAGACACAGGCAGCCAGCCACTGCTGATCGCGATTGTGGGGTGAAAAGAGCACCCTTCTGTTTTGATATTTCAATTGTAACATGTCTCATCTTAGCCTATATAAATCTGTATATTATATCAATTCAGGATCAGGCTGTCCATCATGTGTGTGTGTGTGTATGTTTATATGTTGTAAGAATGACTAGAGATGCTTTAAGAAAAATTGCTCTCTTTTTGGATCTGCCTCAGGATATTGGTTGATTCACTTGTTAGATATTGCAGTGATTGAACAAAACAAAACGCCTAAGCATTCAAGTATTTTTACTATATTTCTATCATTGATGCTAGTTTTTACAAAAGACGTATTTTCAGTGGTGGGGGTGTGAAAAATGGACCAACATTTGAATAGAGTCGTCGAACCAAACAGCTAAAGGTGGCCTTTGATTTTGAATGAAGGCTGCCAATTGGCTTCACCCATCAGAATTGAGATTCATATGATAGTGGTGTACATATAGTTTTGATGGCTGGATGAATCGTGTGTGAACGGTGGGAGTTAAACTTGCTCTTAGTTGTGCCTGATCTGTCTTTCATGGCAATTGTCCACCCAGGGAACTGTTGGGTTTGGTAAAATCACACCCGTCCCGAATTTGTAGTTATTACGAACTTAGCCGGGGCTTTGATAGGGTGAAGGCCAAGTGAAAACTTGGCATTTGATGGACAACATACCTAACTCCATTTGATGGCCGGCACATTACTAAAGCAGAAGAGGAATAGGAGAATAAAAGGTAAGCAAGTCGAAATGGAGTAAGAAGTGAAGGAGACAAGGGTTAGTTGTTAAAAATATAGGTAATAACAAGAAAATAAATATAAACTTTTGGGATGAAAAGATGGAGGAAATATTGGTAATAATAAAAAATATAATTGTTGAAAGTAAGGGGTAAATAAATGTTATTAAAAGAAGAAGAAGAAGATAAGACAATAAAGGAGAGCTTCCCCTCCATTAGTGTTTTTAAAAGTGCATGAGGTTGACGTCAACCTAATCCTAACCCAAATTTCTAACATTCAGGTTTAATTCAGATTAAGGTTAGGTTGACAAGTTAGATTAACATCTTTCATACTTAAATATTTAATCAATTTAATATAATAAATTACTAATCAAGTATAATACATATATCTATAAATAATAAACTTTGATATATTAGCATTAAAAATAAATATGTATTGAAGGGAAAGCCTGGCGCAACATTTCAAAAGAGAGACAGGAGGGTAAATTTAGGTTTTAAAATTGCACTCTTATCTAATACAGATCAAGTTAGTGGTAGTGGAAATATTATAAAAATGACGTTAATTTTTTCAGTAATTTCTAAATTATATTCCATGATAGTCATGAATGAAATTAATATACTTACAATTTTTAAAAAAATTGGCCCAGTTAGAAAAAAGGCGCTGCCCCCAGCCCCAGGCAGCAAGAAACTCCTGAACCCTAGGAAAATCCCTACTTCCCTTACTCTCTCCCTTCAACCCCCGAGCTCCGCCGACAGCCAATATAGAGAAAGAGCGCTGCCCCTATCGTTCGTCCGAGCACCATCCACTCATCCGTGGTCGAAAGCTCCTCTTCTCCTTCGGATGGAGAAATTTTCGCATGGTCTTCGGTCGCTGGCTGGAGAGGTAGGCTCGAGAGGCAGCAGCTCTTTCAACAGTGGCGCTGAATTTGCATCTGATCAGGCCCAAATCGTCGTTCGCAGAGCTCATGGGTACTGATTCCTTAACCCCCCACCCCCACCCCCCGGTCATGACTGTTTACATCTCCGCGAGTGTGGGAGTAGTAGATATATGTTTCTACGCCTTCATTTGATATCTGATACCAAACTGAAGTGGAGAGACCTATCAATTGCTGCATTTATTGCAGTGCTTTACGGAGCGTAGTGTTGAACAATTAGGGAACAGCATTTTGATTGGCTGAGCATGGCCAAAATGAGGATTTCGAGATGAATGATGGGGAATGCGACTTAGAGAATGTTGGACTAGGGGCAACAGGAAAATTTAGCTAGGCGAAGTAGATTGATGGTTTGGCCACGTGATTTTGAGTGAGCAGGTTCCGGTCAAAAGGCGAAGTTGACGAGGAATTGAAAAACTTGTGTGCTGAACGGAACTAATTTTCTTTTCTTTCTTTCTTTTATTTTAATTAGCAAGGAAATATTTCATTAAGGAGCACAACAAACTCATTATTCAATGAGTGGATGCAATGCTGGTAAATAACAAGGTTTTACATCCCCACATTTGCAAGGATGCTAGCAATGGAATTCACACTAATTTATTCTTGAAAAAAATTGAAGAGTTGATTTGGGGCTGTAGATATCATTGACATGGAACTATCGTCTGGTGTGAATGAACCACTAGAACGTCATCAAATGGCATTAAAAGTACCATCATCTTGAACAATGATGTAAATGGTTGTTAAGTCAAAATTCAAGTGCAAAACCTACCTTGTTGGAATTTAGGAGGTGGGGTTGTTTGACCGCTCCATGAGAAGATTTGTGACATTCTTGTTTATTGAGTTTGAACTCTGGAAAGAGCCTCACTTATCAATTTGTTACATTATTGCCATTTGTTACAATAGAAAACTTCTTCTCTTCTTTTCTTCTTCTTCTTTTTTCTTTTCTTTTCTTTTCTTTTCTTTTCTTTCTTTCTTTGTTTTTTTTCCAATCTCAACTTCATTCAACAAAAATATTACAAACACTAAACTCCTAATTCCTTGTGTCTTGTTGCATCATCATCTTTCTAGAATATGTTAACTTTGAGGAACATGATAATATTTCACATCTATGTCATTGAGGATGTTGAGATCAAAGTTTGCATTGCAGATGGTAAGTGTAGTCTTGCAAAGGAAAAACTGTGGATTAATTGAGGTTTTTAATTGGGTATCATGTATCAGTTGTCTTTGAACTAAAAAGTGTTTATGCCATTTGTTACATTGAATCTCCTACTTCAGCAAGAACCCTATTGTAGGATCTCATGATTTCTATACGTATGTTGTGCTATGTTATGCCTAAGGGGTATTACAAGAAGAAAGGGTTAGCTGATTTTGATGCCAAGGTTCTGTTCTCAACTTCTTCCTGTCAATTCCCTGATTTTGATGCCAATGTTCTGTTCTTAACTTGTTCCTGTCATTTCCTAACTCAAGGGATTCTCTTTGAGTGTTCCGTGAGATTTTGGTGTTGTGATCTTCATTTCCAACCTTTTACCATGTAGGATGCACAACACTGACATCTCCACTGTCATGTTGCACCAGGAACATATTTATTGCTTTGCTTGTAGTGTTAGAATCATGCAAATAATGACATTAATATTACTGGTGGGGCATGCACAATATTTTGTATTTGATGTATAATTACATGACCTATTTGGGGGCTTAAACATGAATCTGCTGCCAGCCCAAATTCACCGTCGAAGAAGATAAACCTAATAATGTTTCTTTATCTGATGGCTTAAATGGAAATATTGATGACCGATTAAAATACTAAGCATGCTGCAACATACTTAACATTTTTGTCTTTCTTTTCTTTTCTTTTTCATTTTTACTCTTTTCTCCCCATCTTTCTTCTCTCTCCATTAAATCCCCTCTCCAAGTCTCTGTGTGCATGGGATGTTCAATCAAAACAGGATAACAAGCCTGAGCTTCAACTGCTCTATATTGTATTTCAAAAGATGCGGATGTGCTAGTTGATGTGAGATTGGCTCTAGTTGTGACAGTGGATTATTGAATTCCTACTTTTTTTATTTTTTAATGCAGCTTGTTATACCCACCATTTGAGATAGATTCTAGTAACTGGGATGACACTGCAAGATAAATAACCTACAATGATGGAGCAAGGTTAGGAGTTATTTAGTCAATGCTCACAAGCTTGGGGCGAACTACTCTATTTCTTTGAAAATTCTATTGCTCTTATGAAGCTATTGTCGGAGTCTTTGAATTAGTTACAATTTACTTGCTTAAGGTAATGTCATGATCATTTTAGGGTGGCTGATTAGCCCAGCTGGGCCTTGCACATTTTAAACCTGATGTGTGCAAGTATTATATAATTTTCAGCAATGGGTGAGCAACCATGTAGTCAAGAGTGTTGAGTTAGATTTAGCAGAAGGATTGTTTTAGCTATGGGGCCTATTTCAGTTTGTGCAAGCAGTTAGTAGGTGACATTAACGCTTTTATCTGCATTTACATGTAAGAGGATGCAATTGAGTGTGCTACTTTAACATACAATTCCTTGATTGTAAACAATATACCTAAGGATTTACCGTTTGGAAAGTACCTTAGTAATTCCAAATTGCATGGGGAAGACTTCTTGACAATGATATTAGGTTTTTAAGACCACGATCATGTAATTTGAGACTCACCTGTGGCATTTTCATGCTTTGTGTGAATTATGGTGTGCAAGCTCTTAGATGAAACCACATATATGTATGTTTGTGATTTATTTAAAAGAGAAATACTTGCATGGAACTAGTTCCACCAAACTACTTATATGTATCATGATATTTTAATCAGATCCAAGCCAGCGATTCTACTTATCTCCATATATTAATGATTCCTAAGTGTACCTTGATTGAGAACTTGGGTGGGTTGGAACAAATGGAAACTCATAAGACTGTCCTAAAACATTATGTCGGGGCATGTTATAGGGTAAACAACTCTCAGTTAAACAAATGCCACAAGATGGTGAGAATGCACTAGCATGGTAGTTAACAAGTCAATAGATGGATCACCTACAGATGCAACCTAAACTTTATCTCCACCCATAGTGATTTACATGGATATCTTTCCCAACTTTCATGAGGTGATATTCGGAAACTAAATTTGTGAAACCTATAACATATATCTAAAATCGTAGGCATAAGAGCTATAGTCACTTACTAACAATATCTTATAAATAAGGTTAATTCCACAAGGTAAGCTATTGGGTAATTCTTTATTTTTTATTTTTATTGTTTCCTATTTTCTATTGACTTCAGCATAGGTGGATAATGCTATATAAATCTTTAACGCCATTTAACTTTCTTTATCTTGCAGGCTTGAAGTTCGAACTTTTCTTTTTATGTCATTTTCAATTATCAACATGTGATGTTGTCTATGAGAAATATCTAAACAAAAGCTATAATAACAGAAGGTGATAATAGTCATAACCTTCTTTTCGTTGAGTAATTTTCGAATAATCATTATTCATTTATGTAAGGAGAAACTTGAGCTCCCAAATATTAGACAGAGTAATTCTTAGGGATTATCTAGTGACACTTTGAGTGAATATTGTAATGCAACAAAAATTGTTCAACTTGTGACCAATTTCATGAACAAGCAAATAGAGCAAGCAAGCCCCACATTGGGAGTGTACCCAAGCATCGCCTGAATTTGAACTCCTTGATAGCAATTATATTTAGTAGTAGATCCAAATCTACATAGAGGCTGATTCACCAATAATTCTGAGCGGGAGAGTCAACCCGATCCACTTCTGAATGTTGGGGGAACTTGATTTTTTCATTGAACCAAACTTGGGATTGGAGGTCACTCTGGGCTTGGCTTAGCTTTGCTCTCCCTTATGGCAGTGAAGGGTCTATTAAAGTCATCGACCTACAAAGGCAGATGACATGGCCATCTTGTTGACCTGAGTCTAAGCATTTAGTTGGATGCCTCAAGCATGTTTGATGTAATCCCCACCATGTGGTGCCTCAACAAGGAAATATAAGAGATGGAAGAAAAGATGTAGGCTATAGAACAAAATCTCTAATCTAGAGGCAAGGAGTTCAATGGTCTACTGCTTAGATCTGAATCTCCACAAAAAGCTGATCCACCCACAATTCAAAGCACAAGGGCTGACTTGATCCTCTTTTGAAAGTTGGAGGAACTTGCGCTTTTGTTGAACCAAACTTGACATTGGAGGTTGCTTTGGGCTTGGCTCTCCGTTGTGGTTCTAACATATACAATCAAAGTGTTCAACCCACAAAAGGCAAATGACATGATGGTCTTATCAATCTGAATTTGAAGATCCTGGTTAGATGCCTCAAGAATGTTAGATGTGCACCGTACCATATGGTGCCTTAAAAAGGAAATGCAAGAGATGGAAGAAAAGATTTAGATGATAGAATGAGTTCAATGGTGATGTCGACCTTCTGCCATTTACGAAGGAGATCATGGCAGATCCCTTGCTGATTGAGTTCAAAATCCCCCCACATGTAGTAGTATGATGACACTTCAGAGGATCACCTTTCTAATTTTATGGGCCTCATGATGCTCATTAGGGTGAGTGATGCTGTGTGCCAACCAACAGTAAAAGAGGCTCTTCTCATTTGGTATTGGACCCTCCTCCCAAAATCCATTAGCTCCTTTGATGAACTCATGCTTACTTCCTTTCTAATTTTGTTAGTTAGGGGTCACAAAAGAAGCCCTTAGATGTGCTTATTACATGAAGGCAGAGAGAGGATGAGTTACTATGTGAATACATAGCCTGCTTCTATGTGGAAACATAGCCTGCTTCAACGTGGAAACACATGAAGTGCAATGTTTAGACCAATTCCTTGGAATTGTTGCTCTAAAGCGATCTTAAAAGCAATAGACTCAAGTATGCCCTTTTTTGTACTCAAGTGAGTATGGTGCTTTAGTGGTGGACTTTGAGGCCATGAGGGAGAGCTGAAGCGACCTCTTGTCTCAACTTTAATGTAATGGAAAGCTTTGGTTCCTCCAAGTTTTGGGAATGATCGGGTTAGTTTTTCTGTACTTGTGAGTTAGCCACTTTATGGGAGTTTAGTTTTGCTACTAAATGTGATTGTTGTCAGGGGAGTTAAAGCTCAGGTGCTACAAGGGTATGCTCTAGATTATTGTGTGCAAGGGTTGCTTACTCCATTTCTTCAAAATAAAATTAGTTACAATTTGAACAAAAGCATGATTTTATTGCATTAATTGTTGGTTTTATTGCAGTATTTGCTTGAAGTGCTCGATTGAAAGAACAATAAGCCCCAACGAGTGGATATTACTCTATCCTGCACCTGGTGAGCATAGGTTTCCCTTTGCAAGAGCGAATGATGATTGCTTTAGGGTCGATTTAGTAGAGAGGCGGTCATGGTTTTCTCATGTTATGATGGCTTTTGGTTTAGATTTTTTTCATAGATGGTGCCAAATGTTAATGATTGGGATCAATATGAAAGGAAAGCTCCGAACTTCAAGCTTGCAAGACAAAGAAAGTTAGAATAACAGTAGACGTTTTCCCAGTGTTACTACTCACAATACTTTAGTTTGTAAAGAATAGAAGACAATAAAGTTAGAAAATAAAGAAGAGAGATTATGATTATGTATTATCTGATGATTTATCTTGTGGAAATATTCCTTGTTTATGAGGTGATTGCAAATCTTTCACCTATGATTTCAGATATGCATTGTAGGTTATATAGATTTAGTTTCTAGATATTGCTAAAGGAGATATCTGTGCTAATCTCTATAGACAGAGGCAAAGTTTGGATTGAACTCACTTCTGTAGCCATTCCATGTTTGACTTATTGAATACCTCAGTAACGCATTTTACTGCTATGTAGAATTGGTTTGATTGAGGATTATTTACCCCATAATAAACATGTAAGCTTACTGTGGGAGTAAGGAGTATTTTCCTTATTTGTGTGGGAGCACAGGGGAAGTAAATGTCTTATAAGTAAAAGAAGTAATTTTCTTTTAACCCAACAAAACATCAACACACAACGAAAACAAGCAGTGTTCTTTTCTATAAATCATGATGAGATTGTACCCCTTGAGTTGCAATTTGTTCTATTCAGGTTGCATGGAAGATAATGCTGCTGTTTGCTATTCCTGTTTCACTCATTTATTATTATCACTACTAGCAATTATTATCACTCAAATTAAGTACTTGTTTGAGACTTTATCTGATCATTGAACATAGGGTTTAGTTGAGTTGCAAGTTCTGGGCTTTGGTGCTTTTTCTGTCTTGCCCAGTGTTGCATAGTGATGCTAACTTTCTTAAAAAGTGTACGTCTCAATTCGCTTTTCGTTTATTTTGCATGTTTCTATAGCATTTTATTGTATAGGCTATTAATGTTTAATTTGAAATGAGATATTATCGAAATATGTTTTTAATATGTTTTGAATGTTAAAAACTATCTAGTGGTTAATAGTTGAAGGACTTGAAATCCTAATCTGTTAAGATGCTAAGTAGAGAAATTTAAGTCCTATGCATAGAATTTATAAATATCGCATCATTACAGTATAAAGTGCTGTCATCAATCTGTCATTTCTAAGTCTATTTAAGTGTTTGGATGGAGAAATTCCATATCTAGAGTTCAAAACCCACATCCTATAATGTGACATCTACCCATTCCTAACAATCTTATTATCATTATTATTATTTTAATATTCAGACTTAGACGTTCAATCATCAACCCTATCATTCTTCCTAAAAAGGTATTTTTTGTTTGTATTTGCTTTATTCCTAAATCCTACTGATATCATTTCCTAAACTTTCATATCCCGGTTTCCAAAACCCCCTATCATAATACTTCCTTTAATATGAGCTATATACATAGTGAAGACCATCAGGTATTTGATATTTGCCCAAGGTGATTTTATTTTCATTGTCGTTATTGTTGATGAGGTTGGTGATGATGCTGATGGATGCTAAATGTCGGTAAGTGGTGATCATATCAATTAATGGCAATGCTTTCCATAACGATGATCATTGATGAACACTTATGATGATTCATTGTGATGGTGGTAGTGATGTTGATGATCATGATGATTCTTGGCACAAGGCTATGATGCTTTTGATGATGCCGATGGGTTGCAATGGATGATATTAATGAATGGCCTTAGCGATGGTTCTGCGGATGATGCAAGATGGGCAGTATTAATGATCCGGCGGCTTATTGATATTGATGACAGTAATTCTTGGTTACAGACACATCATTCATGGAAATGATTAAAAACCATGGCCACAAGTTTTGCTTACATGTAGTCCGTTCAATGTTTATCTTAATACTTGCAAAAGATTGGTGATTGTTCTTCTTGGAGCTTATGTGCCTTGATCTGTAAGACATCCTTTCAGATTCGTCTAGTGTGACACAGCTCTTTGCCTTGTTAACATCATCACACCTTGTTCTCCGGTTTTTAAGCAACATAGGGCTTTTGATGTCTTTGGTCCTTTTTGAATTGTTTGTGCCAGGCATGTTCAAATATCTAGTTTTGCTCAGCCGGTGCCCACTCATCTAGGGTCTTAATCAACAAATTTGTCACACTGCTATTTTTCTTACCCTCCCATGTTGATGTGATCACCAAGGTGCTGGGGAGGTGAAACATTTGCATCATCTGGTTGGCAGTCCTTTCCTTTTAACCCGTCAGTTGGGATCTTTCTTCTTTCTCTGCATCTTTTGTAAGATTGTTATCTTTTGTTGGTGCGAATGACAATCTGGGAGTTCCACAGTCATTGGACATAAATTTTCGTAAAATAGACATGCTGGCATTTCTCTCTCTATTGCTTAGTGTAGTAACACGGTAATGGATTTTGGGTTTTACATTGTAGGCAAGTGGTTTCACTGTGGACGTGTTCCAAGGCTTGTGCAGTCAGCTTCGCTGTGGGTTTCTTTGTGGGCTTCACGCTAAAGCGACGCATCCGGCGATGGGCCACCAAACTGCTGACAAGGATGAAGGATGATTGAAATCCAGGGACCTACCGACTCGGCCTCATCATTAACCATTGTCCGCTTGTTCCACTCCCATTTATGTGCATTCGCTGAACGCGTGAGGCCTTTGGGATGGATGGACAGACGTAACGTCGGTGTTGATATGCTTTTACTGATGATAACAGCTACAGAAGGTTTTCTATAACAACTTGGACACCATTTTGATTGCTATCATTGCCCAAATGAGACGGAATGAACGGTCAAGCTCATTGAGGAGTTTGCACCAATCGACCACCATTCTAATTAATACAAAAGAAACCAATCAAGCCATTTTTTAATCGTCCAATTAATTGATTGAATACAATTTCGTTGGGAAATGAATGGTTCTTCCATTGGCGGAGCCTATAAATACCTGCGGAATCTAGTGGATTACAAATCTCTTTCGAAGGGAAAAAGAATCGCACACTTGGCAACGTTTAACCGTGGTGGCTATGCCCATGCTTCTTCCATTAAGAGTCAAATCCGGGCTATCCAATTCCATAATCGCAATGGCCCCATGCAAACCCTTTTTATATTTCAGCATCGATTCCATTGACTGCGAATGAGTCTATGCCAAGATGGGTAAGCTCTAGAATAGTTGCAACGTTATGAACTCATTTTTTTCGTTCGAATAAGAAGGCATGGACGCAAAATAAAAAAAAAAGCAGGTAGTTGAGAAATGCATGTCATCCATGTCGAGATTGATGCCTCTGATGAAGGGAACAAAAAAGAAATGCATGCCAGCCATGTTGAGATTGATGCCTGTGGAGATGGGAACGAAAGGAAGAAAGAATGGGATAGTCAATGGAAATACATGTCACGAGATTTTATCAACCACTTATTCTATATTAATAAAGTATAAATGATAGAATGTACATGCGTCATCCGTCGAGAAAATTGAGCTGTGTCGGTTGGTATTAATATTATTATATTGACCATTCTTCTCAATAAACAAATATGATGGAATAGTTCCTCCTAGAATCTATTTAATCAGAGCGTGATGTATTTGGCATGATATATTATCTGCTTGTTAGCAAGAGAGCATTGTAGTCAATGAGGAATAATTCCTAGGCAGTCTCTACGTCTAAGATACGCCGGTCCAAGTCCAATCACAGCTTCATTCATCTCAACGACTTGGTATGCTTGTTGTATAATAAAAGAGATGTAAAAAAGTAAAATAAAAGAAGTCGTAGAAGATGAGACAAGAACATCAGTAATATAGATGCCAAGACAGTCATAAAATAAATAAACATAAAATAGACAGACTGTTTTTGAAAAAAAGAGAGGGAATGCCAAGCATAATAAAAGAGAAAAAAGGGCTTTTACCCTCCTTTTACCGTAGAGGAGGGTGATTGATTGGTTCAAAAGTATTGGAAAAAGCTAGAAATAATGTCAAAAATATAGAAGATGGCATTAGTCATAAAGTGGAAAAAGTTAAAATAAATGTAAGGTAATAATTCAAAATATCAACAATAATGAGAAAAATTGGGCTATTGTGGTAATTAACTATCAAAGTGGTCTCGAAAACTGAAAATTTCCTTTGAAATCCTTTCTAATGTAATCGGCCCACCAATTGTGGAAGTATTTAAGTGGTCATCCCATTTCTCGCCCGCCTAATCAAATGGCTGTTGTTGAATTTGGGATCTTACGTCGGATAATTCGATGAACGGTCACATGGCATTTACAAATCATAGTGGCCCCCACATGAATACCGTATGTTGAATTATATCTTATCGAGATCCAAAGATAAATGACTTGCATAAAATTCTCTAAGGGTGTAACTTGGGTTAGGTTGACCCAAACCTGCCCAACCCAATAATTTTAAGGGTTTGGGTTCATTAGTTTTAATATTGAATTTTGGACTTGGGTTAACCTGAATCCAAATTTTAATTTGGGTTGGGTTTGGGTTGATAGCTATCCAACCCAAAACTCGCTTGCATATCATTAGTTGCAAAACTAAAAACTATATATTTTTTGCTTATCATAATTTATATTACATTGTTTCTTCTTTTTGAATTATTTTTTGTGAAATATAAATTACCTATCAATCTCATGTCATTCCCATGATTATTAGTACAAGCGCGTTTTTCTTTAATTGATCTTATCTTATTAGTTTCATCCCCATCTCCATGTCATTCATGAAAATCTCCTTTTCGAAGTCAAAACCAATTACAAATATCCAACATTTTATGCTAAGTTT
>JAYJMB010088814.1:0-63134 GCA_036873735.1 Pouteria campechiana | reverse complement strand
ATAATAAGGAGAATGGGGAGCTTTACTCAAATTAAAGATGGAAGAAAATATTTTGAAAGAAAAAACAGATATCTCCTTAAGCTGATGAACCCAGCGACCAAAAGACATAATGTAACGCCAACTGTTCGGGACCAATTGACCTAGAGAAATATTGTAGCTATGAAGAAGGGAAGGAACAAAATGGCGATGATCTAAACAAAAATCAGCCTTGAGCGAACCTAAGGAGACAGACACATAACCCTCCCACGGATGCTACGGAAGGGCAGAAGAGTCTAGAAATTCCCAGCTCATGGTGGAAGGAAGAGGGTAAAGCCTAAAGGCTGCCATAAAAGCCTCAGAAACTCAGGGAAAAGACTTTTTGGTAGCCATTAAAGAAATAGAAAAGAGTATAAGATGAAGAAGACAAAGGAGAAGGGAAAAAATGATTACCCCGACAAAGAAAATGACCAGCCCTGTCTTCGCAAATAGTGTCTTAAATAAAAACCCCCCACAAAACCGCCTAAGGTTTTGTGGGAAACCAGAAATGGATAGGCAAACCGAAAGAGGAACAGGCTGGTTTCTCGCAAAAATCAAAAACCAGCCGTCATTAAATCAAATCACATTTATGGCTCCGTCACGTGGGCAAGGAAGAGCAACTGGCATAAGGGCAGTTACTTTCGAAATTCAAAAATGCCCACCAAAGGACAAAAAATAAAAAGCACAAATCCAAACACTTCCGGATCCAGTACCCCAGTTCCAGAACATATTCAAAAACATCCAAATTAAGGATCTCTAGCAGCGAGATGATTTCAGAAGTAGATTCATGTATTAGAAATGGACCCACCAAGATCATTAGATAGATATGCGAAAAGATGCGTATTTTCGCAAAAAACTCGCGCATGAAACTCAAAAAAGAGGGCACTCCACGCCCTCTCAAAAAACGGGGGGACTAGTGTTAGGGACTCTAACACATATTGGTTATCGAGCTGGCAACTCGCTATGTCAGACTACTACCTTTTCAGGATCTCTCCAAATTTGGCAAAATCTGAAGTTAGGATACGCATCTCCAGGGATTCCTCTCCTAAATAAACTTCTTAGTTCGACCTGCGTATAGATCCGTAAGACTCCCAGCTACACACTCCGCTCATCTATAAATACGAACCACGTATGCATCCCTGAGACAAATCACTCATTCTTATTCCATCCTCCCTCTAAAAGTCCTGTATACTAACTTGAGTGTCAGAGTGTTCATGCCGGGAACACCCCCGGCGTCCTCTGATCAGTGTTCTAGTCTCGCAGGAATCAAGGAGGGAAGATCTCAAAAGCTGCATCAGCATTCCGTTTGAGAACTGCCCAAATAATAATCATGATGCATGACTTCCTCATTCATTGTACATTATATATTATTCTATCATGGTTCATTTTTCAGTATAAATACTCTAAGTTTTTTTATTACAACAAAGCCATATAAGTCATTCATATCCATACTATATAAGAATAATCAAAATCTAACTTACTCAACAAGTGTTCTTAAGGAATCTCACTTCCAATCATATGTACTCATCATACTTTAATACTAGCATGTAATTAACTTCAATAACAATCTAATTAGACATTTAATGTCATCAATTTATAGCTCACATGGCCCAAACACAAAAACCCCCTTTAACCCCTACTTAGGGTATAGCCTATAATTTGATTCCACTGATCCAAATCAATCCATACATATTCTAAAACATGATAATCATATCATTAATCATTTACCCTATGTTTAATTCAACAAAAATCATGAAAAACCCTAAATTTCACTATACACAGAACCCTAATTCACAAAAATCATGAATTTTTCATGCCAAATCACAATACTCATTGTATTACATCATTTCCCCATGAATTTATAATTATATTCATCAATCTAAGCCCTAAAATTCACTATATGCAAGTTAGGTTCCAAACCCTAAAATTCTGAAATCAGGAATTCGGTTAGAAATTTTAGCTTACCTTATCTTTCAAGCATAGCCATCCTCCCTAAATGATGATCCAAACTCTTAACTTTACGTAGTTCTATTCATTTGGTGAAAATCGGACATTTCTTCCACTGCCCACCGTTCAAACATCAAAACCTAAGCTAAAAAGGATGCTTGAGTGATTACCCATCTAAATCCCCATGTTTCTTATCAAATCAACAAGTTTTAGGCATAAACCGGGTTAGGGTAAGGCTAGGGCATGGAAGAGGGAAAACGGATCGAGTTTGAATTAAAATAGAATGGATTTAGTCCTTAAAAAGTCAGATTTTTCCACTGCTCATGCGCACTACCAAACTGATGTCACGGCATCAAAAAAATGTGTCGCTGCATCAAGTTGCTGACCACCTAAAATTTAACCCCATGCCGAAGTGATGTCACAACACCACTTTTGGATGTTGCGGTATCTAATTTTAATGTTGCAACATCCAACCTGCTGGATGCCCTTAATTTTCTCTCATCTGAAGCTATGCTGCAACATTGACCTGTTGCCCATATTTTGTAGATTTTTCCTGCACCTTATACCTTGATTTCTCTTATATATTTAATCCCTTATTACTTATGACATATTCCATTAAAAAGCATCATAATATCCTCAAATAACTAGATCAAATCACATTTTAATAAACCCATTCACATGTATATACAATTTTTTCTCATAACCTCAATTAATTCATATCAATTTTTAAATAAAATTCATATATTTATAATTCAAACCATCTGAGATACCCAAATATAAGTTTTGATAAAAGATTTCCTTATTTTCAACACCTTGGGTGTTAGAAAAACCCTCTTAAGAAGTCACTTAGATTCTCGTCAGAACCAACTCAGAATGTCATCAGAGATAACTTCAGGATTAGAACTTTTTTAGAAGCAACTTAGAAGGCTATCATAAACAACTTCAAAAAGCCAAACTTAGTTCAAAACTTCTGAAAAAATTATTCAAAAGTATTCCCAAGTCTCTAGACATACTTTAGAAGTAGAACATTCTACTTCAGAGGAAGCTTCTACACTCAGAAGTTTGTCAGGGGCAACTTCAGAAGTACTTCTAAGTCTCAGAGGCAAAATTCAAACTTCAAAAGACATTTTAGAAGAGCCTCATAAGTAAAAATACATGTGCTTCTCCTCACTTCATCACTACACATACATGAGAAAAATTTACCCTCATTTTTAACACCCCAGGTGTTATACCTTTCTACAAGCATGCACCATTATTGAATATCATTTTGAGCCTTAACCTTCCAAATCTCAAGTACCCAAAGGCCAAGAGCTTAGACATATGCCAAGCCCAGATACACCTAAATGCTAAAAGATATGCAATGGTTGTGCACTGCAATCTCACCATGCCATCTGAGAGATCCATAGAAGGCAAATAGTAGTCTAAACAGTCATATTGATGTTCAACTCATTAAAAGTGCATTTTACAACTCCAAATCAGAATTTGAAAAACTTTATGTTGTCAAAGTAAAGTTGAAACAAACTGGGAGCTCAAAAAACTATATCAGATGCAAAGTGAATTCATATTCCTATCCACAAGCATGATTCCACATTGTGTTCACATTTTGTTCAACACTCGCACCATCATTAAGAAAAAACCAAGCCATTCCATCTTAACAGCAGATAGCAAACTCAATAAATACGAAATTCATTTTCAAGATCCATGGGAAGTATTTGAAAATTTACAACGAAATAAGGAACTATCAGACAGACCACATTTGTGTGATAAATTACATAATCCATTTAAACATAATAAAAATAAACAGACCACAAAGTAACTTTACTACTAAGGATAATTTCTGAACCCTCTCCTCAACTATAGCCAAATTGCCCTTTAATATCTTCATTTCTTTATGTAATTCTTCAATTACCATAGCATGTACAGCACATTAAATGGGCTCATCTCTTTTGTTTAGTATATTAACTGCTTTCTCTTGCTTCAAACTTGGATAATTCTATCCTCCCATCATATTATGATCAACCTAGTCAAAAGAGTGGCAATCTCTGCTTTTATCTTGAAGTTAAAAAAAATATGTTAGAACATTATTACTTGTCACTAACCGAAACTATATATGAATATACATATAAAGTAATAAGGGCATAAAAAATACATCTCCTAGGACTTTTTTTGTAGATGATGTGAGCAAAACAACATCCAATCCACAATAGCACTTTTGCCTTCTAAAGCTAGCAGTACTATATGCATATCTACTGCTATTGCCTCCACTATTTCCTATCATTTGAGTCTATTGAGATGTGCCACCTGCAAAAAAAATTATGGCAAATTGTCACATCTATCATACAAAGAAAAACAATGCAAATTAATGTTTGTCACATGAAATAGGCATAAAATAAGAATATAAACATAGTAATTAACCTCCTCTTCAACGAACTTTCTCTCTACCCAATCCAATCTAAAATATCACTTTCTTCACTTCCTGGTAAGTTATCAATTTTTAATGAAGGGCAATTTCTCTTGTCATGTCCCGCCACAAACTTCCAACAACCATGACATAATCTTTCCACTTTTCTAGGTTGCTTAAGCATTGACTTATATCTTTTACTTGTATGTCCCTTTGTTTGAACAACATGTGGGTCAAGGATACTTATGGATTTAGAACCTTGTGTGGGTAATTATTCACTTGTAGCAATAGCATATGATGGATTATTCTCATTACGACCACTCCCATTCGCGATGAAATTATCCCCCTCGAACACCTCAGTTATATTCTTAGGTTATGAATCTTGCCTAATATCTTCAACACTTATAGTATTTTCTTTTGGTAGCTAAGAAATCATGGCCCTTCCCTTCTCAAATAACTCTTGTATTATCTTATATGCCCCAATTTGTCGGGTTCCTTTATTCAAAAAAAAAATTTCACTATTGTTCCAACATAAATCGATGAAGCTTACTGGATTCTTCAAGTGTTATTGTGAATGAACATGCACCTCTTGCAGTATTGACTTTTGCATTCTATGTCCATCACTTTAATATATGGGTTGGGAGCATGTTCAGAATATTTTTAAACCTAAACAATGCAATAATATAGTTACATGCAATGTCATTAAATTCAAATAATTGATAAAGAAAATGTGTAACTTGGTTTTTTTTTATTCCACTCTACAAAAAAAATTTTCTCACTTTCCTGGGATCCAAATTTAAATACATGTCATTGCTCCACATCCCCATGTACATGTTGAAGCTGAACATTATAGTAATTGCTTTTCTCAACTTAGAATTGAAACTCTTTGAAAATCATTTGAGTGTAGATTACAGCCATCTGAACTTCAATAGCATACTTCGTTTTCATCACGGGTTTGCCATATGAAATATTAGCATCATCCTACAATCCCATCTAACGCCTTCTCTTAATTGCCCCTCATACCCTCAGTCAAAATTAACTAAATCAATTTTATGAATTGTAAATCAATCAAACATGGCATTCACACTTTCAGTTCTTCCTGATGTTGTCATATTAACCAAGAAAATATGTTTTGAGAAAGTTGATATCTATATCTTACAAATATTGTATCTATATTGGAGCTATTTATTCTCTTGTAACTTATACTGTTCAATCAAACTTTTCCACTTTCTTCAAATTTATCAATGCTTTCAGATGCCCAAATACAATAAATTAATGTCGATATAAAACTTTCATTATTATGAATTATGTGTCTGAGCTTCTCCGATAATTTTTTATTGATGTGCCAAGAGCATAATTAGTGATGTGTCTATGAAAAAACCTCAGCAATTATTGCCATGATGGCTAAGTCTTGATCAATGACTATTGCTCTTGATGGAGTTCCACCTATGGCATTTGTCCTTGTTTTGAATAACCACTTAAAATCTCCAACCGTCTCGCCAAGAAAAAGCCCAGGTCTAAGTAAAATTGACTGCTTGTGATGATTTACTCCCATAAATGGTCTAAATGGCATATCATATTTATTTGTCTTATAAGTAATATCAAAACAAATAACATCACTAAAAATCTTATAATCTACTTTTGAGAAGCCATCAACCCAGAAAAAAGATAAGAAACACTTATCATCAAAAACATTCACCTCAAAATTGAAGTTTGAGTCTTCAATACTCTTTTTCAGTAAGTATTTATGTAAAGTTTTTCCATCAGAATCATACTTGGCTTGCCTTCTTTTTAAGACATTTCTGATATCTTTTTCTAAATATCCCAACTGAGATGTTCTTCCTACTTCATTTGCAAAAAAAATTAATTACCCTGGTAACTCCCACACTTGCATCTTTCAAACTTGCTATAAGGTTTAACTCGGTATTTGGAACATTCCTATGTAATCGCGGTGTATATGACTTAAGAGGACTTAACAACATATGATTGTGGTTCTCCACAAACTTTGTTATGATTCATTTAGTCTCACCAACCCCTTTATTCATATAAAGGATAGCTCCACAATTGCAACATGTTATACTTTGTGCCTCCACCTATCTTTCCTCAAGATTCAAAAACTTTTATTACTACTTTTTTGATTTAGAGCATCTAAAAATATGATGAGAAATTTCTCCACTTTTTAACCTCCTCATCTAATCCTTTTTTTATACTAAATCTACACTACCTTGCATAATTGTTATAAAAAAATGTATGTGTATTCTTCAGAATTACTCAATCCCTATGTTGGATTTTATATCATCAGATGCTGGTGAGATGAAGCTTCTGGTCATTTCATTTTATGTATTTGCTCCTTTTGATAAAACGTCAACGTTGGCTTCTACTTGTTTAGCCCTCTCTTCATCATCAATTTGGTCAGGCCTATATGGCTCCATTAAGATTATTTAAATGATACCTACAAATGACAAAATATAAAACTCAAGGATAAGTAATGTAGAGATTATGTCCAATAATAAGATATAAATACAAGTAACAGATATAAAAGTTAAAATGTTGCCCAATCGATAAATTATATTAGAAGCAGATAAGACCCATTTACCTACAGAGTTTACATGAGATTCTAGTTATCATTTTTAAGTTATCTTTGTAGCATAACAAATTATATCATACTAATTAGTTCTATGAAGTAAAAAATAGCATCACCTTACTCAAAAATTAAAATTTGCAACGAGAAACTGGTCTTTGAAGTAAATGATGTTACTTTGAATTCAAATCATGTGAAGATTGTAGGTGTTTTGATTTCAAGCAAAGCCCACGAAAGAAATGAATGAAAAGGTGACTGAGAGCATTTCATTATAAGTGTTTTTTAGTATACCTATTTCAATAAAAATCATAAAATTTTAGCTCAAAAATATTAAAAATATTAAGAGGTTTTCATTTAATTTTTTTTAAATGCCTTAAATGCCATAGTGCAGTGAAAAGCTATAAATGGCGACTATTAGACTAGCAATCATTTATAAAATACATGTTGCTAAATCTACCCCCATTTGAAATTTCATGAGACTCTACATGTAGGGAATTTAGGAAATTTCTCAATTTGTCTCAAGCAAAAACATACTAAATAATCTAGATATTTTCTGTGGAAGCGTCTTCCCTGCCATTAGAGAGATGAGCAGAAAAGTTTCAAGAGACTCCACTAGGGAGTTTAGGAAATTTTTAAATTTGTCTCAAGCAAAAGCATACTAAATAATCTGGATATACCTATCTCAGATGTCGAAGGAGGGGGAGAGGATTTAATGTTGATTTCTTCCATGATTGTCTTTGGGTGGGCAAAGTAAGAAACAGGACAGGATGGCTGTCGGGATGAGACAGTTGAGATTTTTACAGAGAAGACAAGAGACAGACAAAGGTCGAGTAACCGGCTGTGAAGAAATAAGGATCTTGCAGTTGCTACCCCAAATATGTGAAATGGAAGGGATGAGGTGTGTGAGATGGGAGAAAGGGAGATATGACAAGAAATCTAGCTACATGATATGGAGGCCTAATTGCCGGGGGATGAGCATGATGAGAGAGTTCGGTTTTTTGAACAGTTGGATTTTCACCCACCTATTTTAGACAGTCTGATCAAGTGGTTGCTCCAAGAAGCCCTAACAACCAATTGTTTTGAAGCCGAACCCTACACACACACATATACATATACATATATATATATATATATAAAATGTCACATAATGTATTTTCTCATCCCATAAGATTTGGCGAAATTAAACTTTCTAGGTTAAATGACAGTTTAACCATTACCTTAGCCCTTTGTAGCATCCCACTATCCATGTGCTACGGCAAGAATGATTAATTAACAATGAATTGCTTTATAATAATCATCAAATTAAATTTAAGGAATGTTTCACTATAAAAATAATATTAAAATCCATGAATTCACTAATAAACTTTATTCCAAAATATTAATATTATATTTCATCTTTTTATTCCAAAGACAACAAGAAGGTGATAAGGCACCTAATTCCTAAATAATCTAAATGAGGTAAAGAGCTTTCATAACTCAAATGCAATCCTTAAGCTTATCATTGTAAGTAATAGTTTGTTGACTCTAATAATGACGAGAAGAACGAAAGCAAGTTTCAGCTAGCTCCCTTTCTAAGCGATCTACGTGTTGATTTAAAATACAACAAGCGTTGGATAATCGTGCTTGCTTCTTCTCACAAGGCGCATATGGAGACGAAGGTCTATAGGGCTATTGTCCCATATTTCCACAACTGACAAAGTGAGACGTCGTTTAGTTCCTTGCATTCCTCAGTGAAATGTCCATAATCCCGATGATAAAAACAATGCTTTCTGATGTCTATCTTATCTGCAGGAGTTCGAAGTTTAGCGGGACACTTAAAGTAGCTATGATATTAAATTTCCATCAAAATATACTCTTGCGAAGCTTTTAAAGGTGTGTGGTTGGCATATTTGACATAAGGTTATGGTTGAGAGGAGCTCTCAGATAGAATGTTCTTATAAGAAGAGCTTCGGCCGCTTGATCCATTCTTTAATGTTTCGAGTTTCTCTTGTTCGCTTCAATTCTCTTCACTTGATTCTTTTCTTTCGCATTGATATACTGATCGGCTCACCTCACTAATTTCTCTAAGGACTGAGGTGGCCTTATGTTCGACTTTATATAGAAAGACTCGGACTTTCTGTCATTACCGATAACATAGCCACTTCGGAAGTGAGTCCTTGCACTCTTAAAGACTCATTGTTGAACCTATCTATATAGTCACGCAACACTTGCATGATATAAGATCCATGATGGTTCTCGCTTGTCTCTTGTGGCTAACAAAATATGCTATAAATCTTTGAGATAATTCATCAAAGGAACTTATGAAACACGAAGGCAAGGAAACATACCAAATTCGAGTTTCCTTATCAAGCGTAGCCTGAAGAAGCGCACAACACTTCATCACATCACTCCCCCGATCCACGTGTACATCAAAAGTTGACACATAATTTGTGGAGATCTGATTTCCCTATGAGCGGCCTCATAGGAGGCATTTTAAATTTCTGGGGTAACCGCTCTGCTAGAATTATAGGTATCAATAAGGAAATGAGGGCATCAACTTGCGCCCCTGGCAATAAGTGGGCTTTGGAGGGAGCTTGGATGTGGGCTTGCGGGTCCACTGGCTTGATGTGTAGATGAATGTCCATCCAATAGTTTGGCCGAATTGGCTGACGATTTCAAAGGTAAGCTTCGTGTCCTGCATATTTCAACTCGTAGTGTGGTCGTTTCAATCGAAGATGTCTCTAAGGTTATGTGCTCCCCATTCCTTTCTGTATTTCATGATTCCCTTTACCCTAACGTAAACTTCCCATCTCCCATCCATCCATCTCATGTCTCTCTATATAGCTTTGTTTTTTCATCCCAAGTGGATGACTGTGGAGATGCAATTTTGCTTTTGCGTCCTCGTCGATTAGACCCTGGACTATAATCGAAGGTTTGGTTACTGTGCCATCTGCCATGGTAGTGATTATAGTTGCATAAATCCGCAATAGGCATATTTTACATCTCAAGAAGCGTCAGTGGGCATATAGCAAAAATGTCAACAGCGGTTAAAGGAAGCCAAGGGTATTAATACACGTATATATAAATTTGTAAAATATTTGTAGGTTTAATAGCAACTAAAAAAAGCTTATGGGCATATATATATAATAATAATAATAAAATCTTACAGGCATATATATGCAAATTTCCGGGTATATATTAATTCAAAAATAAGTAATGCTATTTTCATTAAAAAAAAAATGGTGGAGACCTTATACTTTACAGAACAGCCACGGTGTATAGGGAAAGTTGACTCACTGACGGCAGCGTCAAGTGGTACGTATGATATTTTGAAAGTCGTGCAGTACACATGGTCTAGTCTCCTGGTTCATGGAAGCGGCGACGGCAACGGCTGCTGTACCATTCAGTTTGGAATCCTCGACTGACGACGAGAAAGGCGACGATACGACAAATCCCAGCACTCGTCGACACATCTGTTGGTCCGGCTGCGGCAGACCAACCTCCGTATGCATCTGCTCTTACCTTCCACCCTCCCCACTCTCAACCCACACCCAACTCCTCATCCTTCACCACCCCCACGAGCTCCGCCACAAGCTCTCTACCCTCCCTCTCCTCTCCAAATCCCTCCTCAATCTCGATACCCTAATCGGCCGCCGCCTCCATCTCGGCCTCTCCCCCCTCCTAGACTCCCTTTACAATGCCTCCACAGCCGCTGCCGAAGATTGTCCCCACTCCCTCTTCCTCTTCCCCGGCACCGAATCCTCCCCCTCCGTCGATCTCCATGAGTGGGCCGCGTCACACGCCGACCGCTCCCGCAGCCTGGTTCTGATCGTCTTTGACGGGACATGGAAGCACGCCAAGGAGATGGTGAGTGCTAGCCTGCATTTCTTGTCTAAGTTTGCAATTCAGGTGTCATTGAGTTATGATGTTGGGTTCGATGGGGAGAACGCTTTTGAATCGGAACTTGTATTGAGGAAGGAGCCGTTTCTTGGGTGCGTCAGCACGATTGAGGCTGTTGCTAGGGCATTGAGGGTTTTGGAGGTTGATGGGGCTGAGATTGAGGAACGGCTTCTTTCGGTGCTGCGTGCTGTGGCAAGGTTCCAGTCTTGTCATTTCAAGCCTGAGAAGCCGAGGGCGAAGTTGTCCAAGAAAGGGAAAGAAAGTAGTAAGAAGAAGGAAATTAGAATTGATTCACTGGATCAGTGATATTTTGTGTTTAGCACTACGATTGAGGAAATTGTACAACGAAATATATGTCGGCTTTCTTGAATGATAGATGCAGGTTCGTTTTGCTGCTACTCTATGAAATGTTTTTCTTTGGATCATTGAATTTGGGGATTTCTTACCACCATACCTTCAGATGTAATTTTGAAACTGCATTTTGTATGTAGAAATTTGTTGATGTGCTTCCAATCCTATGAAGAATGGGTTTGGTTGGACTGCTTATTGTTAGTGGAGCACATTTCAACTCTGAGCCCTGGGCCTGATTGTAGTTTTACGTCTGTGTCTATGCGCACTCTCACCCATGACATACATAACTTGCAGTTGCAGTCAATAACCAATGAACTCAAATAGTGATGCCATAGGTCCCCGAACTGAATTGGTTCTGCCTTCATACACAAATCTTAGGCTAATAAATTGATTGTTGATGCAGTAGACCTCAAGTTGTAGGTGCTTTCTTTCCATTTACAAGTTGAAGGTGGCAAATTGGCCAGTTCAGGAAATCATGAATTCTAAGTTAGTTGCTTGTCCTTCAAAATAAAAAATGGGGGACGGTAGCAACCTTCGGCGTCATTGAATTAGTTTCTGCAGCTTTGATATCTGATATAATAGTGGACACCACAACCTCCTCTCCCCTGTTAGTTTCTTTTCTTTTTAACAATAACTAGTGGTAATAGTTTGGAATGGACATTGTTCCTGTATACCATGGTTTTGAATATTATGTCAGAGCACAATGCAGCCTCATTCATTTAAGGTAACTGATCACTGGATGAGTGAATTACTTGTTTTACGGGCCAGATCATATTGAGAGTTGAGAGTGCCCACTTCTTATGAGCAGCTCAAACTCAGAATAACAAGCTCTCTTCATTTAACATTAATGGATTGGAATTCTTTTCACTTTCATGAAAGTGCAGTCAACAACCGTCAACAACAATTTCTGTGGCAAGCATTTGTATTGGAGCCTTCATGGAACATCTTGGACCATATGCAAGCTTTCTCTGTTGACACCTTCTAACATGTCTTTGAACTCATTCATGATATGCGTGTCTGCTTGTGTCATAAAATCGAAGCTTAAAAACACGTATGGTTTAGGTGACGAGTCATGAGAAGATGGAAAATTAAGAGTAGCAATCTCCCACATTTTAGCCTTGAGCCAGCTTTTCTCTATTTTTTAAGATGAGTCTGCAGAGAATCTCATTTCACCTTGATTCAGCTTTCTATACATTCTTAAGAAGAGTCCGCAGAGAACCTTTTTCTTCCCCTACCAAACAGCCTAGAAGCGACTTCTGGTGAGATTTGCCTACTTGTCGGTCATAATCTGGATCTTGGAAACATCACACCTGAAAATATGTCCAGTTCCTTGACATTCTTGTTGAAAGATCAAATGTTATGAAGCTAGTCTCTTCATTGCAACTTAACTTTCTTGTCTTTAGAAAATAATCCCTAGAAACAGTCTTGTCCAAGATGGTCAAATTTATATGTATGTATGCAGGTTATCTGTGTTTATCATCCTTTACCATATGGGCTTGTTTGAATTGGTTGATAATTGATGAACAGCTCAAGCTGGTAACTGGTTGAAGTCAAATAAACAAAATTATTTGTTGCAACTGAAGTAAATGGCTTAAAACTATGAAACCGTGTTTGATGAAGCTGAAGTTGACATGTTAAAATAATGAATAAAAGATTGAATTGCCCTAAAAATGACCAAATCAGGAAAAATCGGCAGCCTAGTTTTATTCAGTTGTGGAGATCTACCTAATTAGGGACTCTAGACAGTGATTTAGGTTATCATATCCTTTTAATTTGACTGAATTAACAATTTTTGAAAGTCTCTAAATCAACGGTCCAAAGATCATGTGATCAAATTGGGTGAAATTGGGACCAAATGTTATTTGAATTCATGGATTTATATTATTTAGGATCCTTCCAAGTAACTTAGATGTATAAATCTACATCCAGAAGTTTGAGTACTTTGGGAATTATGCAATAATTACTGGAAGTTATTAAAACAAAAGTTTAATAAGCAGAAAGCACATTAGTTGGTGCTTAAGGCTTATCCGTCAAAATGGGCTTAGCAGCCTTTTTTTATGCTCTCTCAAATGCAATTTATTTGTGGGGATGGCTTGGTTTAAGCAGAGAAGCCATATGCATAAAAAATAAGCCAAATCGAAACGAGGCCTATGTTTGCTACTATCATATATTACATTTATAAAATTCTAATCCATGATTGTCAAAGTTACTTTTGTTTTGATGACATACGATTGCAGCTGCCCTGCCCATATAATGAACCGATGGGAGCCATTAATTAGCTGTTGTAAGTAATTGGGTCCCATTTTAACTTTGAATGAATCTTTCAACAGATCTCTTTAGTTGAGGCAGTTCTTATGGCCACTCATGTGACTATTCTTTTTACCTGGGGATAATATCCTCCAAAATTTTGAAATGCAATCTCTAAATATTGCTCTCCTACTCGTGATCTGGATTTTGGATGTTTGATATGTTTCTTCTTCTTTTTGTTAAAATTCTAGGCACATAGAGAGATCTTCGATCAGATTTTTTAAGGATATCCCAAGACCAAGAAAGGATAGTAAGTACTATTGTTTCATGAGAGAGATTTCTAAAGGATGTTTCATCTCTGCCGAAAACGTGCCTCATTTTGTTCTTTATGGGAATCTGTACCTATCCATCATTTGCCTACATGGTTCTTCTTTCATTCAGAATGGATAGCTCTTAGAAATCCTGAATCCTCTGATGTTTCCCTTGAGCATTCGTCCTTTTATTTTTAATTTTTTTTTTGCTGGGTAAAAATTCTTATTTACATTCCTTCCCATTGGTTATTTTCCTGTAACGGTCATTCGTCTTCTTTTTAAGCCTTAAGTAGAAAGTCTATTGCTTTTATTTTGTTGGTTAAGTCTATTACTTTGCTTTAATATGTTAGAATGCATCACATTTTGGAGCTGCAGGCACTTTTTTCTTTAAATGGGGCTATAGTCAGTCATCTACCGGTTTAACGATTTTTTATTTGCGTGAAAGTGGATAGTGGATGGATCACTTTCTAATCAATGGTTAATGTGAGAATCTCTTTGAAAACTCCAGCAATCTTGGTAACTGTTGCCTAAACCCTAGTTCTTGTTACCTTTGCTTTTAAATCCTTCCTCATTTTTGCTTTTAAGTTATAGTTTTCACTCAGTGGCAGTGAATTTTCCCTACTGCTTTTGGAGCCGCGTGCATATTCACCAGTTCTTTGCATGAGTATGACAACATCATGACAAGAACAACACCTAACTGTTTGAAGGTTTGAATCAATCAATTGGTTAGGATCATAGAGCGTGATCAGTGTCTTGCGTGGATTAAGATCCTGCAATAGGCAATTACCTGATGTTAAGGTTAAAATGGGGCTCATTTCCACTAGATCAGACCCTCCGTAATGAATTCTTAGTCGTAAGTAACATTACGTTAGTGTTCCTTGGGTAGGCTCCGTTGGATGCTCAACTATAGATATGCTTCAAGTTCGATTCCTTTTTAAGTTTGCATTGCAACCAAACACTGCAGAGGAAGTATTCTTTGAAGCGGCCGCTAGCGTGGGTATTGTTGCATGGTTATTAAATTCCAAATCCAGAGGCTACTGCAGAAAATAATCAATGATTTTGCTATCATCTCACTTTTGTCTACCACATTAATGCATTCTCAGTGCAATGACATGCAATGCCTAATGACAGAGGTAATATACCATACACAGCGAAGATTCTAACAGTTTGCCAAATTCCTTTCATCCGCTAGAATTTTTCGTTTCTTGGGCCGGCCTATTAGTCATGTAATTGCTTCGCCAATGCCCACACGCTAGAAGTCCACCAGCTATGCATGTAAAAATTGGGAAGCTCATCTCTGGCAAGATCGTTGCTTAAATTATCTCATGAAGACAGAAGATAAGGTGTGTAATTAACTGCAGCTATGTTGGCCTTATATTGAAACATGAAAACATCTGATTGTAGTCGGATGACAGCATCCATGAACGGTCTCATTTTTGTGATCCATCAAATGACTGGTCCTCCGGCCACAGTGCCACAGGCTCGGTTATTTGTAATCTGGTTATGGTGGCGTCTCATCCACGACATAAAGCAAAACACCCATTATGTGGCTTAGATGCTTTTGGTGGAGCAAATTGATACTAAATCAAAATTAAAAAACAACATTAGACATGATTTTCTATATATGGATACTTGCGGCTTTTGCATGTTTACAGGCCAGATTGTTTTATCAAATCAGAAGGCAGGTGCTGCACCCATAAGCCTCAAAAACGCTTCCAGACGCTGTTGAAGCTATTGACAGCCAGCCAGCCTTAGTCCCACCCTAACCGATATAGAAATGAATATCAAAGAGATGGCTTTTCCCGCACAACTGAAGCCACCTTGAAATTAGCCTGTCTATTCAGTCACAAATCCGTCGACTAGTGAAAGAGAGAAAAAAGAAAGAAAAATGAGGTGAAATGAACGAGAGATTACCCAAAAAAAGTGAAGTGGCCCTTGTTATAATGGCCTTCTATGTCCATGGACGATCGAATCATCTCAGCTGCCTTTTGAATTCTCCTAATAAAAAGAAGAGGATGCTTTAAATCTCACAGAATTTCTTCTGATTCATATCGGGTTGCATCATTGGACATCTGTTTGGTCAACTATCAAATGATCGGTTGAAAAATGAAATAATTCAAGGCAACTAGAGAAAGTAAGAAACATGAAATGGAAGTATGAGGGGATCGTGATTGCCGGATGTTGCTATCTGACTGGTTTGTCCAGATTTCCCGAACCAACCAACAACTGGACCCCCACAACTGCGTTTCCAGCTAAAATCTGCTGTGGGCCTCGCCAGAAAGGAGAGGCCATAAAAGGGGCTGGATCCTAGTTTTCTCAAGTGTGGAGTTGGCAGCTTTTTATGTGAAATGATGATGATCATTTCCAACTTCTCTTCATGAGCGGAGTTGCGAGAAAGAAGAAGAGTAGAATTCTTTCCATTCCACCACCTTATTCACATGAACATACTCTACCTAGCAGGGATCTCAAAATACACCAAAAAAACAACATGATAAAGCTGCCTCCATCATCTTCATGATTGAGCTTCTTTCATGGATCCACGTCGAGGGAATTGAATGATTGGCACCAGTCGATCTTGTTGATCCTCAAATGGATCACCTACCGTCCAAAAGCCCGAATCAGCAATTATAAAAAAGAATGAAAAATCAAAATCCCACTTCAAAAATTGTAGGAAGAAAAAAACATTGACGAGTGAAAACCGAACATATATTGGCACCAATTTATGATTAAAAGCGATGGCCATCTCTTTGTGATCCATTTGGTGAAGGGCGTTGATCAGCTGATCACAATGCTGCATCTATAATAATAATGGCAAAGTTGGCTGGCTGCCTGGCTGGCTCCATCACGAGAAGAAAATATATGACCGGGACGTATACGCATGAAAGGCCGCGGAAGTGGCGCGCACGTTAAGGACTTTTCTGGCTGGCCGTGGTCCCTTTGCCCACCAAAAAAAGTCTGTCCACCTGATGTAACCTCCACTCTCCCTTCCAACCCAACCATTTTCTCATCTAATTAATTATTTCTAAACCCTCGTCCCCTTTCTGTTCATTTCTCTAATGTGTACCAAACTGCAATTAAAAAAATAATATATTCTTAATTTGACGATGTTTTACATTATCTAATCACTGCAAAAAAAAAAAAAAAAAAAAATCGAGATCATGATCAGCCCAAAGTACAGTGAACCGAGGCATGGGCAAGTTGTGGTGTTGTGCTTGATGCCACTTTTTAATTCCTTTGAGTGGACAAGTGGCCGGGGAGAGCTGCTTACCTAGAACAAGCCATCCCATTAATGGTCGGCTTTGTGGGGGCCTCTGAATAAAAAGAAAAGTAACCAACATGCATGCTGTTGTGGGTCATTGCCCTACCTGTCTTTTTATGCTCCAACTGCTGTATGTCTTTCACGTTTTCAATTTTATTTCAAAATATGGGTGATTTTTTCAATGGAATGCGTATGATAGTTTTCTTTATCAGGATGCCCAAATCTTTGCAACAATTTAGGGATGAACTCTAATCCAAGCTATAGATATTGAAGTTTCAAGTTATGCTTACACATTATTCCAATGGAACAATGAAATCTCGCTAGTTATTAATATTTAAGAGTTGAAGTAGAACTTTAGTAAAAAATATTTCAAGTAAGATATTTTTTAAAAGTACTTTTGGTATTACATACATGTTTGGCTATAATATAATGAAAGTATTTTTATTATGCAAGTAACTAAAAAAGACAAAAGAATAATGCTTTAACTTCATCACTGGTTATTTTTAAAAGAATTATGCAAATCTTGAAAAATAATTTTAAGAAAATATAAAATATTATTTATTTAATAGTTATTTCAAAGTGCTTGCATAAAATCTTGGCATTATTTTTATAAATTTTGATTTAATATATGATTAATATTTTCATAAATAATTTTTGTTTTACAAAAAATTTTAATAAAATCTCATTAATTCAAGCAATTCTACTTACATTAAACTTCTTTTTTAAATAAAAGGCACTTAATAATATCATTTAAATGTATTAAATATCATAATTTTAATGCATATTTTATGATAAAATATTATATTTCATGAAATTTTTCATGAAAGTTTAATATAATATGCAGATCAAAATTTTAAGATTTAAAATAAGTGTTAATAATAAAACATTTTCAATATACATACTTAGCTTAGGAGAAGAAAATTACTTAAAATTTTTAATATTAATATATATTTAAGATGAAATTTTATATATATACAGGAATTGTAAATTTTTTAATAGAATTTAAGCTACATACTAAATAAATAAAATCTCATTTTGTGGAAAAAATCTCATGTTATACATTTATGACCTTATTTTTTAAAGGAAAGGAAAGAGAGTAATATTGTCTTAAAATTTGTTAATGTGGGAAGCCCATAAAGAAGTAGAAAATTCTCGCTTCTCCTAAAACATCATTTTTTCAATTTTTGTTGTGAGAAGCAGTATGGAGTATTTACTCAAACACTAAAAAAATGAACAAGCACGCGTTTGGATTTCTAAAAGCACTTTTGTACTGTGCAACTGCGAGCCAAGTAGGCCCTTAATCTAATAGAATATGCTTTGAGAGTCAAAAAAAGCTTATTCATCTAATAGTAATATATTATGGTTATCAAAAGAGCTTCATCTAATTAGTAACGAATTGTATACCATCTTTATGTAACATACATGAATTTACATCTGTAGTGTTACAATAAAACCGTTTCCACTAAAAGAACGTGTATGTTGAATGTAAAAAAATGTAAAGGTTGGAAAAATGTGAAAAAAAATAAAAAAAATCATGTGCAAAAAAGGGCGTGACGTCAACATTATAAGAATGCGATCAGTCGTAAAGTAAACAATAATAAAATAGTCAAATTTTTATAATAAGAAAAGATAGACAATGATATAAAACGAGGTAGGATAATTATGTGTGATTAAGAGTGGTTAAATGGTAAATCAACACAGGAAGAGAGAAAAGGGGGCTTTTACTTTTACACCCGCTCTTTTGCCTACCAAGGCTTTTACAACCCTTTCGGCCTGAACCAAACACGCCTGTTTAACACAGTTTGCCCGGCAGCCATTGGATCATATTGAGACGGGGGATGATGCTCCTCCAAGTACGCAGTGGGCAGGGCGTCCACAGTCAGTCCACTTTTATTAATTTACAAAAGGTATAATTATTATTTTCAATTCACCTAATCTTCCAAATCAACGTTTTCAGCGTCGAATTGTGAAGTTAACTGTTTTAGCGGTTCAGGTCAAACTGATTCAATTGTTGGTTGAAAACATTTTGAAACGTGACGTGGGCACGATCTAATTATAATATAATAATTTTCTTGATTATTTTAAATTGTTATAAATGATAAATAATATTCTAAAATATTAATAATTATATATTACCAATAACATACATGATAGAAATTACAAATCATATAAAAACTTGAAGTATAGCCCAAAGAAAGGAATAAGACAGTAATAATAATAAATTTAAAAAAAATTAATTCAATATAATATGACAATAAAATAAATAAAATTATTTATACATCGACATGAAATGATTAGAAGTCTTTCGCTGTCCTCCACTCCTATACTTGTTTAAGCTGCAAATATGCATTAATAAAATTACATTGTACAAATAATGATGCCTTTTGGATATAGAATGATGGCATCTCAATGTTAGTTCAATCTCAAAATGGGTAGCATTAAATTGATCTTTAGAATATATTATATAAAGAAATTAATAAAATGTCACAATAAAATCAGTATCTCTAAAAAAATTTCAATTTTTAAACTTTAAATAATTGTCTATAAGTTCACAATCCATAAATTTATTAAACATTAATCATTAGATTCAATGTCTATTCTTCAAGACCCTTAATATGCAACTCTAGCATTATTCTCAATTTCCTTCCTTTATCTCCTAAATAAGCATGGATCTTAAAAAATAAACATCAAAATATCAATATAATCATTATTTTAAAATATTATTTAGTAAAATTATTTTAAATTTCAAATAAACCCAAAGTAATAAAAAAACCAAAATCTTCATCTTTTATTGTCCAATGTGAAACGTGTAGTTGGTCCATTGCAAGTTTTATTATCATCTTTAGTAAGCAAAGAGGGCACAAATCCTGATATCGAGTCATCCAGTACATTTATTTCTTCAAGTAGATAAGATTAAAACATTGTTTTTATTATTTGGTTTAAAAAAAATAGAAAAAGAAGACTTCAATCTAAATCTAAAGAGATCAATGTAGACTAATAACAAATTATTTTTACTTTTCACCCCTCTAACAAATATAAATTAAAATGGACGTATACAAGATCATTTAAATTTGATATTCTGATTAATTTATCCTTTATATATGTGGATTTAAAAATATTCAAATTTCTCTGAAATTAAAGGAATTACATGTTTGAATTAAATTTTCAATAACGATCTATAGAAATTTAGAGCTTGTCACAAGTAAATTTCGCACCAAATGGTTGCAAGCAACACAGCTCAATTATGATGAATATAAACAAGATATAAGAAGTAAGATCTTTAAAGAAAAATTATAAACTAAATTTAAAATACTTGATCCAAACTATAATATTTTGCTTTAGCTGTAAGCCTTTCAAAATCTTTCATAGCATTTTTTATATTTGTACACATCTATTGATCCAAGCCAATAAACAAGCCTTTCTATAGGTTGAAATCAAACAAGCACTCTGGACAAATCCAAACAAGCCTTGCTATAGATTGAAATCAAAGAAGCACCCTGGAAAAATCCAAACAGGGAGCCGAGGGAGACCCGTGACAAACGAACGAGGCAACCTTGTACCGGTCATGTTGAAAATTTTCAAATTTTTTTTAAAAACCCGATCAAGTCAGCATGTGGTATATGGACTGAAAATGACATTTTCTGCAATGTGGAGCATGGGCAAGTTGTTTGAGAAATTCAGGGCTATGTGGCAGCTACTCCTGTTGATAGGCTGTGTATGTGGATAGCATGAGGTATAAGGTGAGCACAATTCCAATGGACAGAAGAGCACTTCTATACTGGATTTGGTCTTCATGGCTTCCGTAATAGACTTTCCAACGGGCAGGAGTTTGCATTCGTCGGCTATATAAGCTCTATACCATGGATTAGAAAGCCATTTGATTCACTCTTCTATTCCTATCGCATATGAATTATTTCTCTTTCAAGTCCACATTCGATCCACTTTAAGGCTAAAGTCTTACATATTCCATTCAATTAAGTCAATCCACTGCTATCAAGTTGTTCGGTGACCAGACTGGGAAACTGCTTTCTTTCTTTGGTATTTAGGTTTGCAAATTGTATTCTAGAGGCAACTGCAAATACCCTAAAGGAGCAGTATAGGGTACATAATTGCCTAAAAGATAACGACTCTCTAATATTCTTTTTGCAAACTAGGTATTTGTATTTCATTTCATTTATTTATTTTCTTTGTTGTCCCTTTATTCTCTTTATTATTGTCCTAATAATCTTTAAGCAATTACTTCATCATGGATGCAATGACCAACTTATCATCTAATATTCCGCTTGTCAAACTTGAAATACCAAAGTTGAACAGCTTCAATGACACCAACTTCAAAAGATGGCAGTAATAACTTTATCTCTACCTCACTCAAATTAGAGTTGTGTATGTTCTCACCACTTCAAAGCTTGAAGAAAGAGAAGACGAAACTTTACAAGAATGTTTTAGAAGAATGAAGTGAGAACTTGACAACTACATTTGTAGATGATACACCATCGACTCACTTTATAATACCTTCTTCAACATCTACAAAAATGTGACTACAGCAAAACAAATTTGAGATGCATTTTAATAAAATTCAATACTGAAGATGTCAACGCCAATAAATTTCTTATAAATCAATTTTTAGATTTTTCTATGATTGATGATAAACCAATCCTTGACCAAGTTAATGAGATTCAATATATCGTTAATCAATTAGAGAATAAGGGTAGCAAGATGGATAAGTCTTTTGTATTTGGTTCCATTATTGCAAAATAGCCTCCTATATGGAATAACCATCGTAAGAAATTGAAGTAAATGAAAGAAAATATAACTTTGGATGATCTTGCCTTGAATTTTAGAATTGAAGAAGCTTCTAGATTGAGAGAAAAGAAAGAAGAGCAAGATCATTCTAAAGCCCATATGGTGGAAAGCCAAGAAAAGATAGTAGTTAACAATAATAAACCCTCTAAAAGGTTCAACTTAAATGCCAACAAAAATTCATTTAAAAAGCTTAAGGACCTTATTTTCATTGCAAAAAAATGGGTCACTTGAAAAGAGAATGTAGACTTCTTAAAAGGAAGTATAATTCTTGTTCAATACTATCATGCCCTAGCCCCAAGAATAACATAACTAACTATCATTTCCAAATCCAGGGGTGAATCTTCCAAGATCTATCGCATGAGAGATAAAGCATAACCATGAAAGCAATCACAATAGTTCATTATTAAAGAAAATATTATAATACAACCCAAATAATATAATTCTTCAACATAAAATATAAAATATAACATTATTTTTAACATTACTTTTTTAGCAACATTTTGTCAAATCTATCCCCACACCACGATTAATGTCCTTCACGAGAAGCATTCTTTGTAAAATAATATTAGGATGAGTTACAACAAATCAGTATGTAAAATGGATGTAACTAGCATATGTGATAAAAATACTGATTACACCACAATACACATCATAAATTGTCTGGTTTAACCAACCACAACATCAATCTAGAAAGTACATCCTATCCTTTTATGTTGCTCATTCAAACCTCCTTATTTGACCATCATTTCGTCAAATTAATGTCTTAGATCATGTTCTGACTGGTTTAGTAGATCTTATTATCATATCTATCCACTCAAATCTCATGATCTAATCATCATCAAATACATCAACATCTCAAATCATATCCTGACTGGTTTAGTGACCACAATGTCATATCTGTCCACTTAATCTCATGATCAGACCACTATTTGGACAATCTGACCCTTTCATTAGATTCAGAACATCCAAAAATCACAAGATCAACTATCTGATCATCCAGATAAGAGAACGTGGGGTCCATAAATCAATAAAATAAATTTGACCATTCATCTTCACATGATCTACCCATCCTTTGAATAATTTGAACCATCGATTAGGTAACCATCCATTAGGTCAAGAATGTTCAAATACCTTAGGATTGATTATTTGATCATCCAAATCGAATATTATGGGGTTCATAAATCAATAAATTAAATTTGACTATTCATCTTCACATAATCTAGCTATCTTTTGAACAATCTAACCACTCCACTAGGTTTATAATGTTCAAGCACCTCAAGATTGACTATTTGATTATCTAGATCGGATATCATGGGGTCCATAAATCAATAAATCAAATTTGACCATTTATCTTCACATGATCTAGCCATCTTTTGAATAATTTAACTATTCTATTAGGTCCAAAATATTCAAAAATCTCAAGATTGACTACTTGATCGTCTAGATTAGATATTGTGGGGTCCATAAATCAATAAATCAAGTATGACCATTCAATTTCATATAATTTGGTCACCTTTTAGACAATCTGACCCTTTCACTAGATCCTGAATGTCCAAAAACCCTAAAATTGACTACTTGATCATCTAAAATAGAGGTCACATGGTCCAGATCTTATGAAATCAATCTAGGCCATCTGTTCGTCACTGGACCGGTGACCGTACGCCGCCGCCTCCGGAATATTTTGCCTTGGCCGATTATCGGGCCTCTGGCGCTAGGCCATCCACCCAACTGGGCTCACCAAACAGACTGGGCTTAGCAGTGGTTTTGAGCCCACTGACCTAGTTGGGCTTCCACCTGGGCCGTTCTAATTGGGTTCTAGCCTACTTGCCTGGTATTGGGCTAAAGCCCGGATTTGGCTCCCTGGGCTAGCTTGCCTAAATTTCCATGTAGTGTGAACTACTAGGGACTTTATGTACCAATGAATTTTTTTTTTATCAAAAACTTCACCTTTCGATAATTATTTTGACTTTCTATCTTAGGCATTAATTTCTAAAATGTCTAAGAAGATAGCCTGATCATCTAATGTGTTCAAAAAGTGATCTATGGTTCAAAATTTCTAGATTTAATAAAATTTTTAATTTCAACATTTCATCAAATTTAACCAATTAAATAAATTCATTTCAACCTGAAACTCCTACCATAGACTGATATCAATATTTGTAATACATCCAATGTTCAGATCTAAATAACATGCATTAATCAATATAAAAATCATATTTTATTTAACATATTAATTTTAAACATGATATGCTAAAATTTGAGTAATCAAATAAATTCATTTCAACTTGAAATCTTTTTTCTACAGTAATACCATTATTTGGAATTCATCTACCAGATCGGATCTTTAAAATAACATGCACAAAATCTCGCACTTAACATTTTTTGGTTACCCCATAACCTAAAAAAGAATTCAAAAGGACACTATCATATACAACGTCTTATTCTCTCCCTCTTTCATCTATTATTTGATTTTATTAATTTGTGTACATTGTCTAATATACATAATATTTTCTTAATTCAACCCTTGGGATGTATTCCGCACAATAAGAGCTTCGATTCAAGCCCAATATTCAATATGTAATTTTGACAACTATAGAATTTAACAAAATTCTATTTTAAATGTACAAGAATTTTTGTCAAAATTTAATAGTCAATGCACATCTAATTTTCACAAAATTCATATGGCATGTGAATTAACAAAAACTAAACATATCAATAGATTTGATCATCAAAATAATATGCATATTAACCAGAATAATTTCATTTTCAAAATCAATGAAAACGAATATTATACTCTTTAATTTTGGTAAACCCATGTAACATGCATATTAACATTTATCTCAGCTAAAAACACAATTTATAATCATCTAATTAGTGATCCAACCCACTATAATTATCACATAGATAACATAGATATATCTAAATCACTTACCTGACTGAATATTTATGAAAAACATGGAAAATAGAGTCTCTGCCTTTCTTCTTTTTCTCTTTCTCTCTCTTTCTCCCTCTTTTCTCTAGCAACGATGATCTCTTTCTCTCCCTCCCTTATTTCTCTTTGATAGATTTATACTAGGTGGGGTGCAATCATACTCATCGAAACTTGCCGATGCATGTGCATGCTAACCATCAATCATACACACATTATTAGCATTTAAAAATGGCTAAGCATACACCAACCAAATAATGTTGCCGACACTAGCCCATAACATGGTTTATTACAAAGACCTAATAATAAAAAAGGTCTTGAAGTACATATGGCTGAAGATAACTTTGTTGTTATGATTTTTGAGGTTTTTTCTATGGGTGATGAACAAAGTTTGTGGCTTGATTTTAGAGCCACTAGGCATGTTTGTAAAGACAGAAATCAGTTTAAAACCTATGAAAATGAAAGAAATGAAAATAATATTTTCATGGAAAATTCTTCTACCGCTAAAATAGTGGGCTTAGGAATGGTTATCTTGAAGCTGACTTCCGGCAATCTCTCACCCTCACAAACATACTTCATGTACCAGAAATTCACAAAAATCTTATATCAGTCAATCTTCTTAATAAATATGGGTTCAAGTTGGTATTTTAGTCTGATCAGTTTATTATGTTAAAAGGGGGTACATTTGTTGGAAAATGATATGTTGTAGATGGCATGTTCAGAATAAATGTAAATAATGAAGCTAGTTCTTCTGCTTATATTGTTGACTCTTTTTATTTATGACATGATAGATTAGGTCATGTGAATTTTAGAAGCATGGACACTATGATAAAAGTAGGTTTAATTCCCAAATGCCCCAATCAATTCCCAGATAAATATAAAGTTTTTGTACAAACCAAGATAACTAAAAAACCATTTCAAATTGTTGAAAGAAATTCAGGATTACTAGATTTAATTCATTCAGACATATGTAAAATGGAAAATACTTTAACTCGAGGTGAAAAAAGATACTTCATAACTTTCATAGATGATTATAGCAAATATACTTATGTATATCTACTAAGAAATAAAGATGAAGCTCTAGAAAGATTTAAGTCTTATAAAACAAAGGTAGAAAATCAATTGGGAAAAACCATTAAATTCCTTAAATTAGACAGAGATGGTGAATATTTATCAAATGACTTTAATGATTTTTTAAAAAATTTTAGAATAATTCACCAAGTAACAACCCCTTATACTCCACAACAAAATGGAA
Organism: Pouteria campechiana; assembly: GCA_036873735.1. NCBI lineage: Eukaryota > Viridiplantae > Streptophyta > Magnoliopsida > Ericales > Sapotaceae > Pouteria > Pouteria campechiana. The sequence goes on along the minus strand of JAYJMB010088814.1, from coordinate 37,156 downwards.
CTATAGAAAGAAAAAAAATAAAACTTTAGTAGAAATGGTAAGTGCCATATTGACGAACTTGGGAGTAAATCAAAGTTGGTAGGGAGAAGCTCTTTTAACAGCTTGTCATATTCTTAATAGAATTCCTCATAAGAAAATAAAAATTACTCCTTATGAATTATGAAAAAATAAGGCATCTAATCTAAAATACTTAAAAGTATGGGGGTTTAGTGCTTTAGTCAGATTATAAGATCCTAAAAGACCAAAATTAGGTATTAGAGGAATAGAATGCTTATTTATAGGTTATGCTACAAATAGTAAAGCCTATAGATTTTTGGTGGTAGAGCTTAACAGTCCAATTCATCAAAATACCATTATTGAATGTAAAGATGCATAATTTTTTGAGAATACTTGTAGAGCAATTCCTAGGCTAAATCAAAATGATAGTATTTCTTCTCAACAATCAGATCAATCCATAAGTGTTGATTCGAAGTCATTAGATCAACCTATAGAAATTGAAAATGAGGATTTAAGAATATATAAGAGACCTAGGAGTGATCCAAACTTTAGATTTAGATTAGATTTTTATCTCTTCTTAGTAGAAGGATCAATAGAAGAAATAAAGGAAGAACATATAATTAATTTTTATATAGAGGGAGATCCATCTACCTATGAAGAGGCTATGAAATCTCCTGATGCTGCATTTTGGAAGGAAGCTATACAAGATAAAATGTATTCAGTTATGGGAAATGGTATATGGAAGTCAGTAAATCTACCACCTGGGTCAAAAGCTATTGGTTGTAAATGGATATTTAGAAAGAAATTAAAAATAGATAGTTCAATTGACAAATTTAAGCCTAGATTAGTAGCTAAAGGGTTTAAACAAAAAGAAGGTGTTGATTTCTTTGATACTTATTCTCCAGTGGTTAGAATACCAAGCGTTATATTATTAATGACTTTAGCATCAATTTATTATCTTGAAATTTACCAAAATGGATGTAAAAACTACTTTTCTAAATGGAGAATTAGGAGAAGAAATCTACATGGACTAACCTGAAGGTTTTGTTATGCTTGGTCAATAAAATAAAGTATGCAAATTAATTAAATCATTATATGGTTTAAAACAGGCTCCTAAGACTGGCATAAAAATTTGACAAGGTTGTACTTTCAATTAGTTTTAAACTCAATGAATCAGACAAATGTGTGTATAGTAAATTTTCCTCTAATAGAGGTATTATTATATGCTTATATGTGGATGACATGCTTATCTTTGGTACTGACATTGAAATTATTGAAGAGACTAAAAGGTTCTTCTCTATTAGCTTTGACATGAAAAACATGGGAACAATAGATGTCATTTTAGGCATCAAGATCATTAGGGATGGTAATATACTTTCTCTTACTTAGTCTTATTATATTAAGAAAATTCTTAAAAAGTTTGATCACTTTTATGCTAGTTGTGTTGCTACTCCTTTTGATCCGTGTATTAAGTTATGTAAATAATGATAGAACAATAGCTCAACTAGAGTATGCTGAAGTGATTGGTAGTTTAATATATGCAATGTATTACACTAGACTGGATATTACTTATGTTGTTTGAGTACTTAGCAGGTTTACTCATAATCCAAAAATTATGTATTGGAATGCAATTTATAGAATATTAAAATATTTGAAAAAGATCATAAACTATGGATTGCATTTCAATGGTGAACCCACTGTATTGGAAGGATATAGGGATGCTAGCTGGATTTTTGATAAATTAGAATCTATGTCTACTAATGGTTGGATTTTTACCCTTGGGGGAGCTGCTATTTCATGAGCTTCTAAAAGGCAAACTTACATTACTCACTTTACCATGGAATCAGAATTTCTTGCCTTAGCTGCAATAAGAAAAGAGGTAGAGCGGCTTAGAAATTTATTACTTGAAATTCCAATTTGGCCTAAGCCAATGCCTCCTATTTATTTGTATTATAACAGCGAGACAACTTTGTCGAGAGTATACAATAAAACTTATAATGGTAAGTCTAGACGTATTGCATTAAGACATAACTATGTAAGACAACTACTCCAAGATGGAGTGGTTAACATTGACTTTGTTAGATCAAATCAAAATTTGGTAGACTTGCTTACCAAAGGCCTTACAAGAGATGTGGTCTAGCTAGAGGGATAGAATTGAAACCTATTAATTAAGTCCTAATAACAGAAACTCAACTTTAGACTTGTAACCCAAGTTAAGAGTTCAATGAGCAAAGTATATTAATTAGTGACTTGCGAGCATAATTTGTATTTATTTATTAGTATCCCTCATGTAGTGCTTGGATCCTGTAATGTTGAAAATGAGGTTGTATTTTATGCTTTTAATAGATCTAAAACCATTGTGTTGGGGTATTTAGTTACAGGGTACTCTAAAAGGATCCACCCATATAGGTGTTGGAAGTGTGGCTGCTTCTATTTCCATAGTGTGTGGGTTCGCTCTGAAGTGCTCACGAAACTAGGATACTAACACATAGCCAAAACATATCGGCATGATGAACACTTGATGGAAAATGAAATCTTATATGTGAATGTAATGCCCTAGGCATTAAATTTTGAGATAGTGTAGTAAGGTTGTATTTTAAGCCATTAGGCTCAAGAATTAATTTTGAGTAAAGTCAATTATATGACTAGAATGACTAATATAGCATGAGTATTATGTACAATGTAATATGTAAGAGCTATTGAATTGAAGTTTTTAGATAATTTTGGAGTTTTGAGCTATTAAGTTGAGGATTATGTGAAAAGAACTCAATGGGTGATTTTCATCAAATCTTAGAAATTTTGATGAATGATTACTTTATATGATGTTAGAGGTGATTGAAAGTTTCTCATGTGAATATGATTAGAGTTTGATGCTTAAAATTCATAAAGTTCATTATTTTGAATTATATACTGGCTATGAGAAAAAAATTTAAAATGGTAAATTTGAGTAAAAATATGTTTATGATCTATATGAATGGCCTAATATGATTATCATGTGTATTGTGATGCATGTAGAACATTGGTTTAGGCCTTGAATTCAAAGTATAATGAAAATGACTTATGGAAATTGTGTATAGCAGAAAATTTCTATTAAAAAGAACTGAATATATGATTTTCCAATATTGACTTCAAATGAAGTGATAAACTATATACTCCATTCATGTATGTGATGTGTGTTGAGATATTTGAAGTATTTTATGTAAAATGGGGTTATAGGTGATGTTTTATAATTGTAAATTCTGAAATTTGAGTAACCCTTGTAACGGACAGGTTGTAACTTGAGTTTGGGGTGATATTAATGTTATTAAATGCTCATTTTAGGATGATTAAATATAAGACTATTTGAAATTGTAAAGTGATTTAGGATGCAAATGCAACACCCCATAAATTTGGAGTTAGTTTATGTGTTAAATATTAACATATGATGAATGAAAATTGAACATTATAATGAGGTCACTTGTGCTTCATTTTTGACATATTTATGGATTGATTCAGAAAACTATTTCAACATGAAAGTTAGAGCCCTTTAAGCTAACTTTCTAATGTTTTAAAAATCATATAATTTGAATATCATATGAAATAGATATGGCCAAAACACTAAGATGGAGTCTAGCTGCCAGATTTTAGGCGCCCATGTGCCCAACTTGCTGCCAAAGGGACAGAATTTTGGGTGCAGACGCACCCAAATGGTCGCAGAGGTGCCCATTTGCTATAAAGTTAGCCAAGTGACTTTTTAAACTCCATTTTGCTTCATTTTAACCTCGTTCTTCATTCTATTTTGTCTCTTCCCTTCCCCCATGCCCTAACCCCTATGATCCATCTCATTTTCTTAGCATTTACCTAGAGATATATCATATTTAAAATACAAAACCCATCATTTTTGCATTTAAACAGAAAACCCATTCATTTGGGTGGTAGAGAAAGAACAAAACCCCGTTTTGCTACATATTATGTAGGATTTGAAGAATCTAAGGTTGAATCTTCATGTTATGGAGGAAGATACATGTGAATGGCAAGGTAAATCTCTTTCTCCTCATCAATTTCATCATTTTTTCTTGATTAGGGTTTCATACCCATTCATGAATAATGAATTTTGGGAATTTTGGGAATGATGAACAAGCTTTGTTGCTTTATCATGGGGGAAAGGAATTAATCCATGCATAATGATGTTATTAGTTGAATTGCAAAATTATTACATGTTGGTGAATATGAATTTCCTTTGTCACCCATGTGAATCTTTGTGGAATTATTAATGCCTACAACCTGTTTGATGAAATGTATTCATAAACAATCCTATATACTTGGTTTATATTACTATAGTTTGTAAATAGAACATTAAATGAATAATAGACAAAGTAAATGATGGGTTGAGTGAATGCTTAATGATTGATTAAGCTTAGATCAAGGATTAAATGAATTAATATTGTAGATGAATGATGTGGATAAATGTAGTACATGAGAAATTGCTAAATGGGCTTGAATGATTATATAAATGTTGCTTTGATAGGAAACATAAATGTAATTTGAACTCAAATGTATTATACATATGTTTAAGGTCATTTGAGTAGATATGGGAAGGGATGGAGTTATGGAGCGATGGAACTCGAAGAGTTATGGAAATTGGTGAATCATGCAGGTAAGTAGGCACCCTCCTTTGATTAGCTATATCATATGATTGGGGATGAAAATCCCATTGATTGTATCTGGGCATGGTTTTTTTGGTTGAGGGATTGTGAACATCCCTTATCTGTTTAAGATTGATGCATTTGAATTGTTGGGATAGTGGGTATCCCTTGGATTAGGCTATTGGTGTTCGTTGTAGGATCATTATTCTTGTATCTGGTTGTCTATTGATAGGGATGAAGAACATCCCATTGAATAGCATGTGTAAATTATGGAATTTAATAATTGCGATAATGAATTTGGAATGTTTGAGATGTGACAGTATTGAGCATGAATTGAATTGACTTTAGAAATTGAATATAATGTATCTTAATTTTGAATTATATTTCCTACTAAAATGCCTACTTACTGAGTTTGTTCAGAACTCATGCCTTCTTATTTTATTTTTTTTAGTTGGCAGGTCAAGCAATGAAGTCCAACTATGAGTTAGGAGTGGTGAATTAGAGTAGAAGATAGTTTCTTGTGTTATATTGATATGAAACTGGAAATTGGAAATGTGTAATTGCATGATTGTATGAAAAGATGAATAGTAGACTATAAGATACTGTAATTTGTAATCTTTATGATTCCATGGTTGTATTATTAAATATATGGCATGTCATAGAAAAGTAGTGAAAATATTGTGGTAGGATGATTTGATTCCCCTTAGAAGTAAGTAAGTGTGACTTGGATAAGTAAGTGTGGGTTTTAATAGTATTTTGTGATTGATTTTATTATTTCAGAATTATGATTTATATTAGAAATTATATAATGATTGTAAATTAGGTTTTCAAGCCCACATTTCAAGGGAGACTCTGTTGAAATTTTGGCAAGATATTCCTATAGAATAGGGAATTTGTAGGGGAATAGTGTTAGGTGGCACCGGAGTCGAGGTGTGACAGATTATGATCAGAGGACCCCCACCCTAAAAGTGGGGAAATTGAGGTGAATGCAAGTGAAAAATGGAACGTCTCACCTCGGAAAGCAAGGGCGTGATAGAGAAGTATGTCTGATTTTCTAAATGAGGTCGACGGTTCAAGGCCTTGGCTACTATACATCTCGGTAAATCCTGATGCATTTTCACTAAGTAAAGGTTCAAGTCCAAAAGATACTCTTATAATATATGAGATTTTCTTGTCTTGGATGGAATTATTAAAATTTTGAAAATGGCAGGGGAATGTTGAAATTTTCCAATTTTTTTTTCAAAACCTGATCAAGTCAGCATGTGGTATATGGACTGAAAATGGCATTTTCTGCAACGTAGAGCATGGGCAAGGTGTTTGAGAAATTCAGGAATTTGCGACAACTACTCCTTTCCTTCTCTTGATAGGCTATGTATGTGCAAAGCGTGAGGTATCAGGTAAGCATGATTCCAACAGGCAAAAGATCACTTCCAAACAGGATCCGATCTTTGTAGCTTCCATAACAGACATTCCAACAGGCAGGAGTTTGCATTCGTTAGCTATATAAGCTCTATGCCATGGATTAGCAAGGCATTCAATTCCCTCTTTTATTCCCATCGCATATGAATTATTTCTCTTTCAAGTCCATGTTCAATCCACTTTAAAGTTAAAGTCTTACATATTCCATTCAACCAAGTCAATCCACTGCCATCAAGTTGTTCGATGACTAGACTGGGAAGCTGCTTTCTCTATTTGATATTCAAAATTGTAAATTTTATCCCAGGGGCAACTGCAAATACCCTAAAGCAGCAGTGTAGGGTGCATAATTTCCTAAAGGACAATGACTCCTTAAAGTGCCTTTTGCAAACTGGGTATTTGTATCTCATTTCATTTATTTATTTTCTTTGTTGCCCCCTATTCTCTCTATTATTGTCCTAATAGGTCAGACAATGACTGATTTCTTGATCAACCAAGCAGAGCACCTCCACTAGAATGTGTTGCTTGTTCTTCTTCATTCCTACCCTGCCACGAGTGTGTTGCTTGTTCTTCTTCATTCCTGCCCTGCCAAGACTGTGTTGCTTCTTCATCTTCATTCCTGCCTTGCCATGCTATGTTTCTCATCAAACGATATCTTTTCTTCTTCTTACCCTCTCTTTGCAGTAGCTTGACCAACAAACCAGGTTAATGTTGGGTAAAACTGACCTGCTAGTTTGTCATTGCTAATCGGTGTGATTGATTTCTGTGCCAGATCGGCCATGGCTGATCAAGGAGTATTTTAAGGAAAGGATGGAGAAGCCAAGGGTAAAGATCAAGCCATTCAACCCTTCATCAATTTGATTCGACAATAGTTGCAAAATGGGTGCATAGGTGAGTTTAATTTGGAACAGGGCATCCGTTTGACTATATTGTTGATAGCTGATTATTTAGCAACCATCAATGTGGTGGCATAAGCATAGCAATAGAGAGTATGGATGCATTAGATTGTAGTTTTAATGGCAACTACGAAAATTTGAGAGGTCGCTCATTCTCATGGGAGTTAATAAGGTTGTTGATGGTAGATATGGCATCTTCATAGATGAGAAAGTGACATCATATGAATTAATGCCATTATTTAGCCTAGGCAACAATAAAACTAACTGTGCATGCCTTCCACCTTGTCTGACCTGGTTTGACGGACGGTGAGAGGCTAGCTGGGGAAGAAAAGAAGAAAAAAAGAAAAAAAAAACCTCTTCAAGTTTCATATTCTAGGTGCACTTGTATGATTCTGTGGGGCCCAAATGTTCTATTAGTAAAGTCAACATGTTGATTTAGATAAAAAATTACAAATTCAAATATTGAAAAAAAAACTACATCCATGATAATCTTTTCACAACACATGTCATGTTGATTAAATTGAATTTAAAGTATATATAAACAAAATAGTAAATGTTTCTTTCCTAATTATGTTAGCCATAGAAAATATAGGGATCAAATGTATTTGAAATTATTGAAATTTTTGTCTATTTTAATATTTTTAGAAATTTAAACTTTTTACATAAAAAAGAGACATTTGCATATATACCTATACCTTTTTACCCATAATTATAAGCATATCTATATTTTTAAAATAATTGCAAATATACCTAAAAATATGTAACAAATTTACAAATATACCAAATTTGTAAATATTATGATGCATTATTTATGAATTATAAAAGAATTTAATGACTATTTTAGACCATCAATCAACAGAGTCTAAAATAGTTGTTAATTTTTTTTATAATTTACAAATTACACGTCATAATAGTTATGAAATTGGTATATGTGCAATTTTTTTATAAATATAAAGAAATATTTGGAAATATTGCAAAAATGCTAGTATATATGCAATTACAAGTACAATATCAAGTATTCCTAGAAATTCTCCATCAAAAAATACAAATTATATGTATTTAAAAGCTTTTAGGCCAATTTTAGATGAAAAATATTTCTTTTTATACTCAAAATAATGATAAGTTATTTTAAAAATAGATTAAAATTGAGTTCATTAAAAGTCTTGTAACTCAATTGCTAAAAAGTAAAAACCATTAGAACTGACCAAATCATCTAAACTCACTAAAGCTAGTTGAAGTTTATTTAAATCTATTAAAAATTATCATTAATAGAATTATTTAGGATATTTTTTAAAATACCCTTATTACCTATTTGAAGTAAAGGACTCAAGTTTTATTATTTAAAATTATAAAAAAATTCAAAAATGAATCCTAAACATTACATGAAATTCATTAAAGCCTATCAAAATTTGTTAAAGTTTGATATATTGATTATCAAATAATTAAAATCTTAAAATTTATTATTCAATAATAAATAATTAATAAGAGAAAATAAAAAGTTTCTATTAGCTAATGAAAATAAATGGCATAGGTTTTACTAATTAGAGATGCATAATTTTTATTTAAATTTAAAATTAGGAGGCTCACCTGTTAAAATTTATTATAGCTTATCAAAGTTCATCAAAGCTCAACTACTTAAATTCATTAAAAATTGTCACTTTTTCATTCTATTAAAGTTCATTAGTCAAAAATTAAAATTTAATAAGTGATTTTTAAAGTCCGAGGGACCTTTTAAATTCAATTGACCTAAGTTTTATTTTTAGACTTGTATAAATTTTTTTTAAAATGAAGCTTGAGAAGGCCAATCATTAAAACCTATTAAATCCTATCAAAATGACTATAATTCAATTACGTAAAATAATTAAAATTTATTAAAATTTGAAATGCCTTTTAAATTTTATCATTTATTATTCAGTTCATACCCAATAATGGCTTTATTTTGATGATGAATATAAATTACTAACCAAGTTTTGATAATGAGCAAACATATGAGTGGAAAAGAGAGCTCTAACAATTTTATTTCCCAAGTGTTGAAGAGGTAAAATTGAAAAATATAATTTTCACATAAACGATTCAAAACAAAAGTGTTTAAGGACTAAAATAAATTCAAAGACAATTTAGTTTAGTTCAAACATATCCCAAAGTAAGTAAAAAAGGAAGAAAATATGGAAATCTAGAATCTCAATAGTGATTCAATCTACTGGATAGTAAAGAGGACAAGTTTCCTTTATATAGAGGTCTCTATGATAAACTTAAAAACCATCTAAGTAAAAAGTTTTCCATAGAGGAGACTTTAGAGGAATTAATCCAAGATACAGAACTTTGTAAATATAACTATTAGGAAGAATTCAAAGCAATGAAGTCACTAGAGGAGTTTATATAGGAAATCTATGAAGGTACAAATGTCTCTTCAACCTACCATCTAGAAGGCTAGTTATAGAGTTCTTCAATACAGGATGATGAGTTTGAGTTTTATGCTAATTTATTGGTCCCAAAATAAGGTATATGGAAAAGCACAAACTAATTAAGATTGAGAGATTAAGTGATTGTGCCAGTGTAAAAAATTAATAGCAATGGAAGGACACAAGCATATAGGATAATAATCACATAAGGATTATAGTGGTTTGGGCCTCCCTGGCCCCTACTCTACTCTCCAAGGTATCTCCAACCTTGGGTTCTACTAACCACTTGTGGAATCACATCTCTTTTGGTTTTTCAGAGATCCTAAGAACTCACACACTACCTAGTTTCTCTAAGCTTACAAAAAATGGTTTCTCCAAGCCTACCAACAAACTTTTAAAAAACTAGCATAGCTGCAAGGATCTCCTTCCTTGTAGCAGAAACTCAAATAAAGATGTACAAGTATAATACCTCTAACTAGGTATACATATACACAATATAAACTCAAATATAAATAATAACTAATAATTTTACAGTGCTTTAAACTCCTCTTATGATGGATTTGATGTAGCTTTTAACTTGTTAAATATTAAAGTGCCTAGGAGTGAACGCATTTGGAGACTTGATTGGGTTTCTTATGATTGATTTGTTTATAGTACTTAGAACTCTTAAACATCTTATTCTTCTTTAATGAAACTTCTATTTCTAACTTCTTAGGAGCTTTTGAGCATTTGAAAGATGACCATTTGAAATCTAGCTATTGTGAAATGTCACATTAGTTTTTTTGCCATTACAGTTATAGACCTCTATGGACATAATGTCTACTTTATTAAAGAACTCTATAGATAATCAAGACTTTGAAGAACTTTGCAGTTCTCCTTTGTTCATGGCTCTATAGAATATAGTATTTACAAAGAACTCTATAGACCTTTATAGACATCATGACTTGGAGTACCTAGTAGATAGTAAGTGCTATAGACCTTTGTCACCTTAGGCTCTCCTCTATAGCTCTCCTTTATTGGTTTGAAACTTAAGGACACTAGTTCAAAGGTCCTATTATATATTTTCCAATGCAAGTGCATGTATCTCTAACAAATAATAAAGAGTGAGTTAGATATCATTCCTACAAGGACTAAGTTTACCAAGTACTAATTTTTCTAACTCTGAATTTTGTTTGAAGAATTGAAATATGGTAATAAGATGGAAAGAAAAGAAATTTAAACTAGTGAACTTTGGCAATGATGCAAAATTTGGACAGATAAAAGAATTAAATAGTTGAGACATTTAGGGGTTCATGAGTTCACTGGATTAATCCTATTTAGTTTCGCCTATTTTAAGCAATCTATGTTTATTTCAATGTTGATAACAAATCTCTCTTGTTTAATTATTATTCTTTCTCAAGTCATAACAATTGATTCCAATTAGCAAATTTTCTACATCTATGAAAATTTTGAACTAACTAAGATGCCTTAAGATCAATAAATTTATAATGTTACACAAGCCTCATGGATATCTGTATCATCATGACAATCTTATGGTGATTGATCATGTTCTAAGTTGATTATCATTTTTTAGCCTCAAATTGAATAACAAATCATGTTGAAAGGCCTAACATGCTTTGAGAAGCATTAAAATTAGATTAAACACTGAACATAGATGATGAACAAGCAAAGAGTTGCATTAAGTAGGATGAAACTAAACAATCATAATCAGGTTACATCACACCCTTAGAACAAAGTGTTTAGCTCATAATGTAATCAAAGAAAATCATACAAATTGCCTTAAACATGATCAAGAAATGAAAATGACTAAAAAAAAACAAGAAAAGATCAAAGAGTAATCTTCTCTAAGTAGCACTCTTTGCTCTTGCCCAATCCAAAAATCCATATGTTGTTGCCTTTTTTTCTCTTTTCAGCTTCCTCCCCTTGCCAAAAGACCCTAAGGATGTATTTCTCATTTTTTTTTATACTCCATCGTTAGGGTTTATCCTTCTTGTAGCAATTCAATAGTTGCTACAGGAAAATCAAAAAAATGTTGCGAATTTGAGTATCGCGGCATTGGATTGTTGTATGCCAACTGTTGTTGAAGAGTCAAGTTGAATGCTGCGATATCAAAATTGGATGCCCTGGCATCTGGATGCCATATGCCTTTCTCCATAAGAGGAATCCTTCAAGTGTCGTGGCATCAAAATTGGATGCCTTGATGCTGTGACATTCAGATTGTATGCTATCCTCCTGAATGCTGCGACATTCAGATTCAATGCAGCAACATCTAATTGTTGTCCACCACTTCTTCTCTTGTTTCAAGTTCATTGCATTTCTTCCTTCCTCTTTATTAATTCTCCATGATTTCATCACATTCTCTGCATTCAAATTCCTACAAATAAACACAAATGAAAAAAGCATAAATCCACTAGACATGGCTTAAGAACAAACTAAAAGTTAGCTTAAAAAGACATAATATAAGTGAATAAAATTCACTTATCAAACACCCTGAACTTATCTTTTTACTAGTCCTAGAGCAAAACATAACCAAACAAATCAGAACAAAACATCTATCTGGTTAAATTTCCAGAGATCTCAAAATGACTTCATATGCCTATAACTTAATAGAAAATTTCAAAATGCATTGTATGTCTAAAATTTTGACCTAAACCTTGTCGTTTCTCACTCTTGATTCCCTATGTGTGTGTGCAAAAGATATAGCCAACATCATCCATCCATATGTGACTTAGATAAGTTTCTACAACAGTAAAAGTTTGTTATTTTACTACATAAGATCAATTTTCTCATTATTCTCCACTAATTTTAATAACTCATCACTAAGAATCAGTAGACCTTATCAAGTTTGTAATGAGGTCTTGGGTTTAGCTAACAATAAAAGGATAAAGGACTCATTAAAGAAGAGACATAAAGATGCAAATTATTCTCACAGTTGTTTGTAATCTTTGTTTATATGTATATATATATATGCGGGTTGTATTAATACCACACCCTGAAACTTGTTTTCTTTTGAGTTCATGGAGTGTGATTACCCCAAATGACAGATGAATCTATTTTTATTTCTTTCTTTTTTATTATTTTTTCTTTATTTTGGCATTTTTTTAACACCCCCATGTAGAGTCCCATAGTATGGCTTAACCCAAGAGGGGAGGGGAGAATTGGGTTTATAAAAATTCATTGCTTAACCCCTATTGAACCATTTTTCTATTTTCGTGCTTGTGTGTGGTGTGTTGTAAGATAAGTAATAAAAACATGAAGTGCATGAAAGATAAAGCTATTAAATAAACACACATAAACAGCATGATTTTTATAGTGGTTTGGGAACCCTGTCCATACATCTACTCTTCCAAGAACATACACTCATTGTGCCTTGGGTTCCACTATATCCCATATAATAGAGATACAATAGTGTTCTTAATATTCTTCTAGATTCCAGCTCTAGAAGGCATAAATACAGTGCTCCTAGCACTCTTCTGGATTCCAACTCTAGGGGGCATAACCATAGTGCTCCCAACACTCTTCTAGATTCCAGCTCTAGGGGGCATAAACAAGTCTTCCCAACACTCTTCTAGATTCTTCTCGAGGGGGGCATAAATATAGTGCTCCCAACACTCTTCTGGTTTTCACGAGCTTACTAGGAAACTCATTACAATGTGTTTTTCCAAAGATCACCACTAATTCTCTAATTTTTAGATTAACCAGAATACTAATACACTTTTACAAAGTGTTACATTTAAGCATATGGATGTTAAGTCAAACCCCTTCACTAAGCTTGGTTTTGATGATGAATAAGATTAAACAACTTAATTTTGATGATGAACAAACAAATGAGTGAAGAATTAAGGTACTAACAAATTACTTTCCAAGTGTTGTACTAGTAAATATCAAAACAAATTAATTAAAGTAAACAAAGGTGTTAACTATAAAATCATTACAATAACCTGTTGGGCTTATTCATAACGATTTTGATGATAACAAAACTTGTAATAAGATGAAATAAGGTGAATGCTTAAAATGCTAACAATCAAATGATATGTATACTTAAGTTGCATGATTAAATTACATGAGTATACATAATGTGCTTAACTTTTAACATAATTTATCATATGATCCCTATTATAATAAATCTTAATTATCATTATCTGTTATCATGGATCATATGACAACATTGCACCTTAATGAGTTATTATATTTTGTGCTAAATAAAATGAATGCTATCCTTGCTCTACATCATGTGAAAAATATTTGAGGATAAATATATTATATTGACATTGTAGCAAGTACAGAAAAGCTTTTAAGTGTAGGTTAACAATATACAACTTATCTTCTGCTACGAAGATCATAATAAAGAAGAAGAAGAAGAAGAAAACAAGGCTTCAAGATAGGCGAAAAGAAGTTTGCTTTGTCCGTAAAACTCAGAGGGAAAATTCTCATTGACAAATGCAAAACAAAGATGAAGCCATGATTAGAGACCTTAAACATCGTTCGAGAAATTTGGACTATTTATATTTGATTAGAGTCTAGCCAAGACAAAGTAAGAAGGATGAAGAAGCAACTCAACAACTCGACAAAAAAATAAAGAAATGCAACTTCATCTGAGCAGAGATAGACAAATCAAGAATGAAGAAAGCAAGAAGTTCCAGAAGATAAACTTTAACCGCTCGGAGCTCAACTTTGTCTATGGCATCATTATTCATTTATAATTTACTATAGAAAAATTAGAAGATGAAGTAAAAGCTGCATAGCAAGCACAAACGAATCAGTAGATGATGTTACTTCATCTACGACCTTAGGATTCATCTTCTACTAACAACAGATGAATTAGAAAACAAAAGGACTTCATCTATAAGCCATTGCTTTGTTAGCGCTTCCACAGATTGTCTATTACTTACTATAGATGAATCAAAAGACAAAACAGATTAGTTTGATGAGCAATCAAAGAGAAATTTCATCTGTGCCACCAAGAGTCATCTATGGCTTATCATAGATGAATCAAAAGATGAAAGGAAAAGGACTACGTGTCCACAGATGAATCATAATAGATGAATGATGAACAAAGGAAGAACACCTTAATTCATCTGATGCTAGTTTGACTTCGTCTTTGCCTTCAACAGTTTCGACAGACAAATCAAAAGATGAAGTATAGAGAAGAATTCATCTAATGCGCCTAAGCTTGTCTATCACTTACTGTAGACTAATTACACTTGTTATGTCAACTGACTGATTCAAATCAAAGGAGTATTCGTCTATTACTTATGAAAGAAAAATGCAAAAATAGAGAGAGAGGCCGTAACTTGTCCAAGGATTAGTCAATTTATGTGACTAAGCATATAAATGACATCTGCACTCAAGTCATCATTGTGTAGAGTTATACTAGTTACCATTTCTGGCAATAATTAGCACTGCAAGTTTTTCAAAGTTATGACAAGTCAAATGAGGAACACCTTTTAACACAGCTCATCCTCCTCTCTGAATGGTGATGTAGCAGCTCGAGATAAATCAGAAAGACTTAGACTTTAATGACAGAAAATTCAAATAGTCTTATTCATTCAATGTTGCTCTCATTTTTGCATTCAACAGAACCCATCTTCTCCAATGGTCAAAAGTATGAAGAAGCTATTTAAGGAGAAAAGGTGGGACAATTCAAAGGTGGTGAAGAAATACTTTTTAAATGCGCTTAACTTATGCAAATCCTTCCATTCATGGCCAAGAGCTTAAACCTTTAGTTATCTATCTTTGAGCTTAAACCTTCAGTTATCTATCCTTGAACTTAAACCTTCATGTCTATGTGGCCATTGTTATTACATTTAGGGAAGATTCTTTGTAATACATAGAGCTGAGAGAGAGATCAAATCTTCCCTTATGCTTGAGAGAAACACTATGTAAAAGTGTATACATTTTTTGGTAAACTTGAAACTAGAGAGTTATTGGTGAGCTCTAGAAAACCAATAAGTTTGCTGGTGATCTTTGAAACTAGTGAGTTTGTGGTGAGCTCATAAAAACTACATTGTATGAGTTGTTAGTGAGCTCTAAAAAACCAATAAGTTTGCTAGTGATCTTTGAAACCAGTGAGTTTCCTGGTGAGCTCATGAAAACCAGAAGAGTGCTGGGAGCACTATGTATTTCCATTATATGGGATATAGTGGAACCCAAGGCAAAATGAGAATATGCTCTTGGAAGAGTGGATATAGGGACGAGGTCCTGAATCACTATAAAATTCATCTTGTCCGCATGCATGTTTTTGCTAATCTGTTTCATTCTTTATGCATTTTATTATTTTTATTATTCATTTTATTCCACACCATATACAAGCACAAAAAGAGGGAAATGATTTAACATGGGTTAAGCAATGGATTTTCATTTACCCAATTCATCCTCCCCTCTTGGGTTAAGCCATACTATGGGACTCAATATAGCCCTCCAAAGAAATATATACAAAGGAATGCACAAATAAAAGGACATTCAAAAATTATTTAGAGTTTAATCAGAGGCTTGGCATGAAAATTATAAGCGGAGAAGAAATCAAAGATCAAATCAGATTTCAATCAGAAGTTATGCAGAAATGTTTTAGAATGACATCAAAAATAAAATGCACAAATCAGAAGCACTCAGAAGTTACCGAATGTAACTTAGAATAATGTCAAAAGTTTATCATAACTAACTCAGAACTAGTATGTAATGATATTGCATAATAGAAGACATACAGAGGTTATTTAGAAGCATGACAGAAGTTAAAACAGAAAATCTTTCTGTTCTTAGAAGTTGTTCAGAAATGCACTTGAAGCAATATCAAGGCACATTGAAGCATTGCAGAAGTACTATCATGCCACATAGAAACAACCCAGAAATATAATAAGCTATACAAAATTAGTCTAGAAGAAACTTCAAATATTCAGAACATGCCAGAAGAATTCTTGGATTGCTAAAAGCAATACAAAAGAACCATTCAGAACACAGAAATAGTACAAAAACATTATCATGTTATGCAGAACATTAACACGCTGCATAGAAGCAATATAGAACAATGTCATGCTATACAAAAGCTATGCAAAACTCTATCACGCTGCACAGAAGCAACGGAGAATGCTATCACACTACATAGAAGCAATACAGAAAACTATGACACACTGCATAGAATCAAATTAGAAGCATCATTAGAGGTGTGCTCAAAAAGTATGAATCAATGAAGTTATATAGAAGTAAAGTCTAAATTTCATAAGCAAATTAGAGGCAACTCAGAAGATCTTCAGAAGTTAAAATTTGACCATTGAAGGATTAGATAATCGACAAAAATTCTAAAGAAGGATATTGCCAAAATCCACTTATCATAGAAATTCTGAAGAACCACTTCAAAAATTTATTTTAGTTATAAATCGAAGCATAGAAGTTTTGAGAACATTATTCAAAATTTCTGAACTCTGACAATATGCAGAAGTCATTACTAAACCTTGCCCAACTAATTTTGAAAATAATGCCAAGGATTTCAATAGCTAAAAATTTTCATATTCTATATATAGAGGATTAAAACAACACTTACATATAACAGATATTACACTAAAAATTATTTTTGATTAAAGAAAGAGCATTCACACCTTTCTATCATTTAACTACAGCTGCTAAGACATTGTCAAAGTATTCAAAATCTTTAAAATTAGATTTACGACAACCTCAAATGGAGTTTGAATCTGATCTCATTAGTTACTTTGTTCTTTCAATTAAGCTTTAATTTTCGTACATGTTTGCCAAAGTAAGAGGCATTATTTTTGTACATTTAATTTGAAAAACAAAGAGTTAGTTGGTGAACTCTTTGAAACCAATAGTTTTAAAAGTTTCTAGTTAGCTTTGGAAATTAGTAAGATGGTTGGTAAGCTTGGAAACCAATGTATATAAGTTAGTTGGTAAGCTTGAAAAACCAATGTGTAAAAGTTTCTGGTGAACTTGGAAAACTAGTAAGTTGTTGGTGAACTTACAAAATCAACATGTGTTATAGTGGAACTTGAGTTCAGTAAAGGAGACTGACTCAGAGAAGTAGAGTAGGAACCCAGGAAGGGCCGAACCACTATAAAAATTTTGTGTGTATGTGCTGTAAGCTTTTCTTTATTATATTTTAAGCACATTTCTCAAGTTATTGGCCAAAATTTTTGAAAGCTCAAATCACCCCCCTCTTGAGTTACCATCTAGTTAGGGACTAATAATGGAAAGATGAGATCTTTTATAACTCTAGTAATACAATAGGATCTCCCCGTAATGTAAGATCAATGGCTATAAAGATTTGCAGATTAAAGCTCATAAAGGATTAATGATGGTTTAAGCTCTTGGCCATAGGTGGAAGGATTTGCATAAGGTTAAGCTCATTTGAAAAGTATTCTTTCACCCCTTTTGAATCATCCAACTCATCTCCTTAAATATATCTTCAGAAACTTAACCATTGCAAAGGAGAAGGTTGAGATTGATCCAAGAATGAGAGCAAATTTGAATGTAAAAGACCATTGTGATTTCTACTATTGGAGTGTATGCCTTCTAATTCATCTTGGGTTGCTGAATATCATTCTTTTACAGAGACAAAGATAAGATGTTTTTGAAATATCTTTTCTCAATTTGATTTTTTCTCGATTTGATTTGACATAATTGAGAAACTTGTAGTGCCTCTTATTGCTAGAAATGATGACTAAAATGAGTCTGCACAATGAAAGCAAGAGTGCAGATGCCATTTAGATGCAAGTCACATAAATTACTTAATCTTGGACAGGTCATGACCTATCTCTGTCTGCATTTGTTTGTCATAAGTGTCGAATGAACTTCCCATTGATTTGAATCCGCCAGTTGAAGCTTCATGAATATACTTCGTTTGTAATAACTAACAAATGAATTCTGGGTGGCTCAAATGAAGTCAAATAGGTCTACAAGCAAATTTAGCTATGTCTTCCTCGATCAGATGAATTAGGCTTTGCACTTCTTTTTGTTCAGCATTCGTTTGTAGAAAGTGATGGACAAATTTTGCTTTGCACTTTGTCTTTAGATTTGTCTATAGTTTGTAGATGAATGTATTCGTTCAATGCAGTTCACTTTGTCCCATTGACTATTTTGTTTATGCAACTTCATTGTGTTACTTCCACTTCATCTTACACTTTGTCTGTAGTAAGTTATATTGTAAATGAAGTTCAATTTCTTGTTCTATATTTATTTAAGCAACTGATGGAGTTCATCTTTTGCAACTTTATGCTTACTTCATTCTTGATTTTTCCATCTTCACTCATGAAGTTGCTTCTATTTTGTGTTTACATCTTGCCTTCTTATACTCAGATTAATCCTTTTTATTTGCATTTGTTGGTTAGACAAAGTCTCTTCCCTTTGTGCATAATTGTCTAGGTGACTATTTCTTTGTCTTTCTTCTTTCCACATTTGTTTGAGTACTTGATGAGATTACTCCTTTTTACTTTGTTTCAGACAAACTCAGGCTAATGGATAGTCCACAGTTTAAGCTCTCTGATCATGGCTTTGTCTCAAACTATTTCTGTCATTTCATTTGTCTATGGAGTTTTTTCTCTAAGTTTAACAGACAAAGCAAGCTCCTTTGTTGCACATCTCGAAGCCTTATTTCTTTTTCTTCTTCCTTTCGAGTGATCTTCAAATTAATTCTTCTGAATGTAGTAGATATTTGACTTGATTGATTGTAGTTTTGCACTTAGAAATTTTTTGCACTTGCTATATTGTTAGTTTTTAGATTTTAACAAAACATATTTATCCTTGTGATTTATACATGTTATGGAGCAAGGATAACATTCATTTTCAAATAATATGATAACTCAATAAAACATAATGCGAATCATATAGTTTAGCATCTATAATAATGAAGATTAAATGCATTAGAAATATCAATATATTAAAGATGATTATATGCCAATATAATTTAAACTTTTATGATCATGCATAAGTTTCAAGCATGTCATCAAATATTAATCAATAATCATTAAGTCATAATCATTTGTTGTTAACAATTTTAGCACTCATATTATATCATCTTAATACAAGTTTTGTTATTATCAAAATCATATATAATCACCCTAACACCCTAAACTAATCTTCTTTTGCTCTCTTATACCTCTTTAACAACCATGTACATTAACTATGTCTCTTAATAGGTCAACATAGTTTTTCAGGTTTTAAAGGGTTTGGATGATAATGCTTAAGAAGAAAAAGAGTTGAATGATACTCTTTCATAAGCTTCACATATGTCATTCTTTCATTAATGCTTAATGGGGATACTAGTGACAATGATGTACTAGGTTAGCTTGAAAGGCTCAAACTGACCAAAGAATGCCTACATAATTTTCTTAGTGATTTGTCATTAATGTTTCAATTTGAACAATGATTAAAACAAGTTCTAGAGTTTCAAATAAATCATGTTCACATAATCACTTAAACGTTTTCTCAGTACACAAATAAGCAAACAAATTGGCTATGTGTTCAAGTGAATAAGGAATCTTAAGTGAAATTAAACAATTGTTCAAGTCAAGCACATAGACTGAGCATGCATCTTTCATTTTCTAAAAGTTATATTTAATGCATCACACTCTTATCATTGATCTTATACCATTGAACCTAAACAAGGCCCAAAATATTATCTATATATATATATATCATAGAAATAGAAGCAACACTAGCTAGAGACACTAACAACACAAAATGCTTCAAAACAATAATCTTCTTTAAAATAATTACACAAAATCACAAAAACCATAATCCATAAAAACCACCTCCAAACTTAAAAGCTACATTGTCCTCAATGTAATAAAGGAATTAGTGTACGAGAACTTCCCTGAAGGAGCTTAATCATCACCATCATCTTCATCATCATCTTCAGCTACAGTTCTAGGAACAAATGCTAGTGAATAGGGGGGAAACACTAGGGGTTGAGGAGATTGGCTTGAGTTACCAGCTTGGTGTGTGTGTGGAAGCGGTGGGGGGTGGGGGGCAGCGTGAATTTGCATCATGTAATTTAATTGCTGCTCCTGTCTAACAAAAAATTGATCAAGTCGCCTATTAATATATATGACCATCTATCGAACTTCCTATCGAATTTTTGAAATCTCAGCTCATAAGTCTGAATACTCAGCTCCCTAATATCAAATTGGTTGCATCCTCCCTGTTGAGAAGTGCTTGGTGGTGTAGTGCTTATGCTAGGGCCTGGTAAATCATACCTCGGGGCAGTGTCTTCTTCTTCCTCATCACTGGGCTCATTTGAATTTGCAAGTCTTATGATCATGTCTAGAGTAATGGGTGGTTTGGAGTGTTGAATCTCTTTCGATGGGATGGTCACCACTTCTGCCTTTAAGCATAGATCATAAATGAGTGAAGGGTGACCAAATCCTCTGATGTCAACCCCTTTGCCATGGCCAGAATGGAGGCCTCTATAATCTTTTCCACATTAATGATAATCCAGTTTGTATAGCATAATTTAATAGTGCTCTATCCCTTGAAACTCCAGAGACATGATATGATGACATCAACTTCGCAGAAATGAAATAATGTCATACCTTTCCTATCATGTGTAAATTGATCTAGGAAGACTTAGCACCACATTTTTTGATGTCTTCCACTAAGTGCCTAGCTTTGCGAGGAAGTTGACGTTCTCATCAAAATTTGGCCTTTGATCTTTCAACTTGGAGTAATCATCCTTAGGCAAGTTGGGTAGTTGATAGCTTTGATTAATTGTGTGTCTGCCAAAGGGAACCCACTTGGCCATTAGGAATGCCTTCAAATTTTAGTGCTCCCTTGCATTGGTGTAAAATTCTCTTATAATCGGAAAAAGGGCCGCACTTGGTTGCTTGGAAAATTCATACTAGTGTCTTTCCTTGATAGTTGCATGGATACCGCTTATTGGGTTATGAAAACCCCTTTCTTGAATGCACTTTACCCCACAATTGAATTTTTGAACTTATCCCCATTTTTTGCACTCACAAAAGTGGGTTGAATTACTGCACTTTGGGAAGAGCTCGTTTGTTGTTTCTTTGGGGCCATTAGTCAAACACTTAGAGCACAACAATTGTTTAGCTCAACACAACAACTTTGCGCATAATGGAGAGCAACTTCACATACAAGAAGAAGTCTATGTTAGCTCCAATCTATACCAATGCTCCTTTTCTTAATAAACAACTACAAGTTCTTAACAAAAAAGTCTCCAACAGTTGATGTAAAGAATCTGAATTGCACATAGGAATTTTTACAAACACCTGGCGTGCACAACCTTTGCTTCCCCTATTGATCCCATCTCCATCACAATCAAGTGTGCAACTAAATGAAATCTTAAGTTTCAAGAGAACTTGCTTGACAACCCCTATTTGCACAAAAATTCAAATGTGCTCATCCACCCCTTCTTCCCAATAGTTTTTGAATTGTAGGGAGGTGAATGAATAGTTGAATGTGGGAAGATTTCAAGCATGTGGAATCATGTTTTTGGCAATGGAGTGTAGAGTGGGATTGGTTTTCTAGGTTGGGTTGTGCTCTTGAGACATTTTGAAATGGAGGGTTGTTTCAAGTGAGACACAGGCACTACGACATCTATAAGTTAAGTGGACAAATGGTAGTGACTGTCACAAAATCAAAATTGGATATCGTGACATTGAATTTTCTGTTTGGTTTCTTGTTGCTAATGGATGAAATGAATTCCATGACATCAAAATTGAGTACCACGACACTCACTTGCTGGACGCCTTGTTGTCATGGGATGGTGCCTCGATATTAGAATTGGATACCATGGTTGTAATGCCCCACACCCTACCCTATGCATTTTGACCACACCACATCGGGGCCGATGCGGAACGCTACCTTCTTCTTAAGGGAAATCTTATCATACCCTTACCATTTTCCTAAAGTTTAAGGGAAATATCTTGCCTAAAATCTGACAGAGTATACCCTTTATTATGGACATTTATACCTGATATAAATATATGAAATTAAATAAAATATACATTACTATAATTATTTGATAACAATTATATCTAAAACACCCACACCCATACTCACAGCTCCACCCAAGATCGAAACTAGATCATGATGGCAATGCGTTTCCCAGGATTAATATAAATCGATCTATAATATCATGAATAATTAATATGACATGCCATGATATTGAGTTTATGTCATTTGGAATAAATTACAATCATAAATAATTATATAATAGGATTCCAATCCTGACATGCTATCATACCATCAAAAGTGTTCTACTTTTACTCACCAGTCCCAATCCACAATTAGGAGTCTTCACCTGGCCTGTCAACTAAAAATTTAACATAAGAAGGCATGAGTCTGGGCAACTCAGTAAGTAGGTATAGATAAAATAAAACTATAATTCAATTTAAACATCATAAACACAACACATTTCCATCTCATCTTGAGATGTACAATCCAAGGCAACCATATCATTAGGCTTGCATCCTCATTCTTTTCATGCACACCTACAGCTTTCCGGCGTATACTATCATATAGTGTCATTCCAGCACTTTACATCACATCTAAGCCACTTTGGCTCAGGCGTCTCATATCACTATATGTGCCATGTAGACACCACACATAACTCATGGAATGCTTCCCATTCCATCAAGTTATACATTCATAGATTATAGAATTGAAAAAAAACTTATGGGATGATTTCTATCCCCTTTATTCATATAAACATCACTTTAAACATAATCGGGGAATACACATTATTCCCTATCCATTCCATCATCCATATTATCACAATATCGTACTCAACTTGGGATACTTACTATCCCTATCAATCAAATACACATAACCTTAAGCATATCATATCCACACCCATATACATATATGAAATAAACATACATATGCTCTTATACATACATCATCGGGATATTTTCAATCCCTTTGTATTCAAACATCCATACACAAGAATAAGCTTAAAGACATAGGATATGCTATTTCCCATAATCAACTGGGATACTTTCTGTCCTAAACATTCATATGTCTTTACCATAAACCAATTCAACTACGGAATATTTTAAATCCCCAACATTCATGCATTGTTCCTATTCGACAAATGCATCATTGCCATCCAAGGGATATTATTTATCCCCAACATTCATTAATCATAACAAATATACATTGATTTTACACCAGCATGGGATATCTACAATCCTTCATCCAAAACACACATGCCTAGAATAAACATGGGATAACCTTTATCCCCATCCATACATTTAAATCATAAAAGGGGGCTGCCTACTTACCTTAGGCCTTTAGCTCCAAACCACTTTCCTCTCAAACTCTATCTTTTCATCCTTCTCAGATCATCCTGTACAGGACCAATACCAATTATAATACATCATTTATAGTCAATCTTAGGCTATAATCATCAAATATATAATAAACACTAGTTAACTTAGTGTTTCTTCATAATTATCACAAGAAACCTTTTTGTTTGACATATTTATCTAATATCTTATATGATTAGCATTTCAGTAACATGTAAATAACTTAATTAAGCTTTCAGGCTATTCAATTCATGACTAACATAGCCTATTTACAAAAATCCTCTTTAAACCCTAACTAAAGTATAGCCCACAACTCAATTTCATTGGTCCAAATCATCCCATTCATGATCTAGAACATATTAATCATGTCATTAATCATTTACCCTATGATTAATTCCACAAAAATCATAAAATTGCTAATTTTTACTATTCATAAAAACCCTAATCATGCCAAACCTAAAGTTTCTCATGTCAAATCACAATAATTACTTTATTAGATCATTCCCCCATGAATTTATAAGCACATGCATCAATTTATATCCCAAAATCTACTTTTTCCCAAAACCCTAAAATCTGAAATTTGAGATTCGGTTGAGAAATATAACTTACCGTCATTTACAAGGATAACTGTCATTTGGGGGAAATCTGACGTTTCTTCCATTTTCTACCATTTTTAATGGTTTAAATAGGTGAAAATGGGTTTATTTGAAAGTTTGCAAGTTTTTCTAGTTAAGTAAGATAATTTCTTAGCTAAAGAGGCAAGAAACAAAGCTAAATGGGGTTAGGGCATGAAGTTTGGAACATGGAAGAAGAAACGGGATGGTTATAAATGAAAACGGAATGGGATTTGGGTTTAAAAAGTTGCATTTTTTCGGTACTCCGGCGTGCCACAAAGCCAGTGTCATGACATAGAAAACCTGTGTCGTGACATAGACTTTGTTGACTGCCCAGTGTCATGACATAGAAAACCTGTGTTGCGACATTGCCTCTCTGTGTTGCGACATTGAGTTCCTGTGTTGCGACACTAACCTGCTGCCCCTCATTTCATCAATTTAAACTCTGTTTTCATTTTTTCACATATTTTTTCCTCATTTATTTCTCATTATTTTTCAATATAATAATGGTATAATTGCTACATTTTACTTCCTCAAATAATCAAAAATTAAATTAAAATTTTAATTGCATCCACTTGCAATTTGTTCCATCATACTTATACTTACATTAATTCCTTTCAAACCAAATTTCTTTATTAATCAACATATAATTATCAAAATTTAACACCACAGGTGTTACAATGGTACTAGAATACTAGTTGATCTTGTGGAATGCTGTGACACTTGGCTTCTGAAATTTCTTTCTGCTCTTTATTTCCTTGGATCCTTGCTTTATATGCTCGACCTAAAAAATAAAGATTTGTGCATATTATTATGGCAGAAATCTACAAACTAAGACATGATTAAAACTTGAAATTGGCTAACTAAAACTAATGCTAAGAAGATTAAATCTATGAAGGGACAAGTAACCACTAAACTAATGCAAATTTAAATAAAAAAAGTTTAGAAATTTGGGTTGCCTCCCAAGTAGAGCTTAAGTTATAATCATCAGTTAGACTCTTCATCTTTTAGGGTCAATTAAGCTTGACAATCATCTTGAGGTGATCAATGGAATCATTAGAATATGGCTTTAGGTATATCCATTGACTTTAAATGTTCCTTTCTCTTCATGATGATGCCATAAGGAAATACTTTCGTGACTATGAATGGGCCTGAATACTTTGATCTAAGTTTTCCAAGAAATAATCAAAACTTGGAATTGTATAGAAACACTTTCTGACCTAGAAAAAACTCTTCTCACCGAATGTACTTGTCATGCCATGCTTTGGTCTGCTCCTTGTAAATTTTTGCATTCTCAAATGCTTAATTGCGGAACTCATCCATCTCATTGAGTTGCAAAAGCTGCTTCTCCTTGGCTGCATCCATACTCATGTTTAATTATTTCATTGTCCTATACACTTGATGCTCTAATTCTATTGAAAGATGACAAGCTTTTCCATAAACCAACTTATAAGGTGACATTCCTATAGGTGTCTTAAAAGCAGTCTAATATGCCCATAGCACATCGTTTAGCTTCTTAAATTGGTCTTTAAAGGAATTCTGCACTAATTTCTTTAGAATTTGCTTCACTTACCTATTGAAGATTTTTGCTTGGCCATTTATTTGAGGGTGATAGGGTAGGCTATTTTGTGCTTGACTCCATATTTTCACAAAAGACCTTCAAATTATCTATTGCAAAAGTGGCTTTCTTCATCGCTGACAATAGCTCTTGGAGTCCCAAATCTTGCGAAGATATTTTTTTGAAGAAAATTTAGCACCACCTTCCCATCATTAGTATGAGTAGTAACTGCCTCCACCCACTTTGATACATAGTCCACTGCAAGGAGGATGTAATTATTATTGTATAAGGAAGGAAATGGAACCATGAAATCAATGCCCCACACATCAAAGAGCTCAACTTCTAAGATGTCTTTCAAAGGCATTTCATTCCTTCTTGATATGTTCCTAGTCCTTTGACATTGAACACATGCAATGACAAAAGCATCAGCATCCTTAAACAATGTAGGCTAGTAGAAACCAAACTGTAACACCTTTGTAGCTATCCGATTTCCTCCAAAGTGACCTTCACACTCAAGCGTATGGCAATGCTTTAGAATGTTAGTATAAACTCATGTTTCAATGATAAACAAAACTTAATTAAAGATTACGTACTACTAGTTGTTGCCAAGCTTTTAGTATGCAGAATCAAGTTGCACACCTTATGAAAAAATGAGCATAGAAAATATATTCCAAGGTGTTAAGGCTTGGGCGAGTATAGAAGCAAAAGATGAAGTACTGTTAAACACAAAGCTCAAATGAAAAGGATTCATCTAATCCTCCATTTGTCTGTCAAAGTGGAAATCATATTTGACAAATGCAAAGCAGCAGACTTCGTCTATCATAAGTGAGCCAATGAACATCTGTTATAAACAGACAAGGGGGAGAAATGAAGGTTGTCTGGTAGAGTAAAGAGGTTCATTTGGTGAAGCAATGAAGTTTTCATGTACATCTAAGCACATCTACTATTTACAACAGACAACCCAATAGACAAAGTGGTGAAGAAAATTCGTTTGTGCCTCAATGATTTGTCTATTACTGACAACAGGCAACCCATCAGATGAAGCAATGAAGAAAATTTGTCGGGCTTCAACAATCCATTAGTTACTTACAATAGACAACTCAACATACAAAGTGTGCTTCTATAGTTCAATAGATAATCCACAAGACAAAATACTAGAAAAGATAATTCGTCTGTAATATGTTTGTTACTTAAAACAGACAACCCAACAAATGATGTGATGAAACAACATCTCCATGATTTGTTTGCAACTTACGATGGACAAACCAGAAGACGAAGGAACTTTGTTTGATGAATAACTAGACAAATACTTCGCCTGTCATAAATAAAAGATGAACAATGGGCAAACCAAAATGTGGTCTCCATTCAACATTAATGATGACCTCTCTATATTCATAAAAGAATCAGCCATTGTAGCAACACCTTGACTAGTGCTTATTAAGAATCTTGAAATAATCTTCTCCAAGGTCAGCAATATAGGCATTTCAGCTGATGAGGATAAATCAAAAGTTAGAAAATTCAAATGTGCTAATTAGAATGTTCATCTATCATTAATAGAGTTTACCTATCACAAACTACTAGAATGCAAAGTAGCTATAAAGCATCATTGGAGCAGGAAAAAGTAACTAAGCATCAAGTAAAATATTTAAAATTCTTTGAGAGCATTTACTGGTCTGAGCCAAACCTTTTGCAATCCTTCAAGAGTCAAGAGCCTTGCATTCAAACCTTCCTCAACTTTCTTTGAAGGCCCCCAACAACCATTCGGAAAGATCATTTACTTCTATATTTAATTTTTAGAGACCTTTCCTTGTGCTTACTTCTCTACAGAAAAGCCAAATATATAGCAGCTGGAAGTTGTTGCGCACAATTGCTGTGGATGAAACAACAACTTTTCGACTATGGATTAAGCAATCGAGACATACGCATCAAATGTGATAATACTAGTGCCATATGCTTGACAAAGAACCCTATTCTATATTCAAAAACTAAGCACATAAAAATTAGACACCACTTCATTAGAGATAATGAAGAAAAACATGATATATGTCTAGAATATGTGCCCAAAAATGCTCAACTTGCTGATATTTTTACTAAGCCACTACCATTAGACACCTTCTGTAATTTTACAAGAGAATTAGGTATGACTAATGTGATGATCTGAGAATGAAATCTTTAATGTTTTTGTGCCTGAAATTGCAATGTTAAATATGCTTTCATGAGACTGACTTCATCTCAAATGAAGTAAGTCACTTCTATATACTGATTTATCCACACTGCATCTAGGTCATAGTTTTCGAGGTCGAGTACACCTTATTTTTTTTCCAAAATTAATTTATAGCTATTAACATTACATCAAAATCTATCTTTATTGAAATATCATATTAACTACCTCGTATAGCACACACATCAAATCTATTTGAACTCATGACCAACAATCCTTCTCTACACCACAACAATGAAGCAACTCAAGGAAGGGCATTTAAAAAGAAGATCCAGTAAGAAGACCATTGGATGGAGGAAATTAAAGTACCAAAGGATGTTCCCTCACTTCTCTTGCTGGGATGATATTACTTCTGTTCGTAACAATGCTCCAGATCACCTCCATCGTCAGAAGTATTTCTCTTTAACATGTGGCTCTTTAGAACATGATTTATATTTCAACCACTTTTTCCCCTAGACCTAACTTCATCATTAGTTGGGGCCCTTGAAGAGAGGGGAAAGGAGGCTCTAATCACCTCATTATCATCTCCTCCCCCTCTTCCCTTCCTTGAAACTTTGTATCACCCATTGTGATACAAAGTTCTCCTCCTCTTACCTCCCCTCATCCACAATCTCACTCATAACCTCCCCTACCCTTACAATGCAAGATGAGTTATTTTTATCTTTGTTTGTAGCTTTGCTTGTACTGAAATGAAATGAAATGTTTTCATTATTTTTCGGCTACTTATCTTTGTGTGTGTGTCTTACAAGAGCTGCATTTCTTTTTGCTTATGACGAAAAGGGGGAGAAAGAACCTACAAATTATCTCAAAGGGGAATGCAAACATGCATAATCTTTATATATCAGGGAGAGAATACATATAAAATAAGTCAAGGGAAATATTAGAAAATCACAACTTGAGAAATGATCAAACTTTGCAAATATTTTTATGATTAAACTTGAGAAATTATTTTTTATGAGATAATTTTTAATTAAGTTTTGTCATTATTAAAAATGGGGAAAATGTTAGTATAAACTTATGGTTTCAATGACAAACAAAACTTGATTAAAGATAATGTACTGATGGTTATTGCCAAGCAGATTAGAAAGCAACTTTGAAATTTTTGGGAAGTCTTTGATGAACCTTTCATAGAAACCTGCATGCCTAAGAAAACTCTGAATTCCTTTGATAGAAGCTGGTGGTGGGAGTTTTTCGATTGTCTTTACTTTGGCTCGATCAACCTCAATTCCTTTACATGAAATTCAATGTCCCAAAACAATACCTTCTTTCACCATGAAGTGGCCTTTTTCCCAGTTCAGCACAAGGTTTGTTTGTTCACACCTTTTCAAGACTAGTTCCAAATTCTCCAAGCAATGATCAAAGGACATACCAAAGATAAAGAAATCATCCATGAAAACCTTGATAATTTTCTCCACTATGTCAAAAAATAGAGCTATCATACAACTCTGAAAAGTACCTGGCACATTACATAGACCAAAAGGCATTCTTCTAAAGGCAAATGTACTATACGAATGTGTGAATGTGGTCTTTTCTTGGTCTTTAGGAGCAACGAATATTTGATTATATCCTAAATAACCATCTAAGAAGCAATAATAATCAGAGCCAACTAACGAATCCAACATTTGATCAATGAATGGCAATGGGAAGTAATCTTTCCTTGTAGTAGCATTCAACTTCCTATAATCAATACATATTCTCCATCTTGTGATAGTTCTTAATGGAATCAATTCATTGTTATCATTCTTCACAACCATCATTCCACCTTTCTTTTGGATAAATTGCATAGGCCTGACCCATGAACAGTTAGAGATAGGATAAATAACACCTGCATCTAGCCATTTAAGCACTTCTTTGTGAACCACTTCCTTCATGGTTGGGTTCAATCTTCTTTGAGCTTCCATTGATAGTCAACAATTATCTTCCAAAAAATTTGGTACATGCACAAAGCTAGATTGTTCTCTTTCAAATCAGAGATAGACCACCCAATAGCTTCTGAGAATTCACAGTGGTTTATTTTCTTCTTTTGCAGAAAGGGTAGAAGAAATTATCATTGGCAGTGAAGAAGATTCTCTAAGGAATGCATATCACAAATGATTCGATAACTATTTGAGCTCAAGAGCTGGTGGTTTCTCAATAGAGGGAACAGATTGAAGAAGGCCACGTCCTAAACTTTCAAAGTACTTTCAATTATTGGGACTAAAAGAGCCCAACCACTGAATAATTTTTGAGATCTCTTCTTCTTCAAGTGTTGTAATATTAAAGTATCCATTATGTCTATCCAAAAGCAGCTATCACTTGCTACTAGATATTTGATTGTATTTAATACTTTAAATATCACTTCATTACCTTGAATCTGAAGCTTTAATTCATTATTTTGCATATCAATCAATGCTCTTCCAGTAGTCCTCAAATCTATCGCCTTTTCTTATTTTTGCTAGTTGAAATCCCTATTGAGGAAATCCTTGCTGAGGCTGCCCCATATTCTACTGATTTCTCTAAGAAAAGTTTGGATGGTTTCTCCATCCTGGATTATATGTGTTGGAGTAAGGATTTTTCTATTGCTGCTGCCTATTAAAGTTTCCAATAAACTTTACTTCTTCTGGTTGAGGTTGCATGAATGGATTGCTAGTTTGACATTCTTCACTAGGATTATTGCCTTGATATAAATCACAAAAAGTTTGTGGAGTTTGAATAGCATTTACTTCCAGTTTCTACATGAGAACATTGATAGCAATGCCTTGGGCAACAAGTAGAGCAGTGACAGCGGAAAAAGCATCAGCTTCATATACTTTTGCTGGTTTCTTTACCATCACACTCCCACTTGCCCCTTGGAAATGATTGTTGGCCATATCTTCCAGCATCTCATATTCTTCATTTTTTGATTTCATCATTAGCATTCCACTTGTAGATGCATTTATTAATGTTTTGGGGGTGCCAATCAGTCCACTATAAAACTTTTGAACCTGCATCAACTTGGGTAGCCCATAATGTGGACACTTTCGCAGTGTCTTCTTGTATCTTTCTCAAGTATCATAGAGAGTTTTGCCTTTGTGCTAGGAAAAATTGTAGATCTCCATTCGCATTCTTATTGTTTTTGCTAGAGGGAAAGATTTGGTAAGAAATTTTTAAACCAAATCATCCCAACTAGTGATAGAGTTTGTGGATAAGGAATTCAACCAAATGTTTGCTTTATCCGTCATTGAGAAAGGGAACAATTGAAGATGAATGGCATCATCAGAGACTCTAATATATTTGAAATTATCACATATCTCCAGAAAATTGGCAATGTGAGCATTTGGATCTTCATTAGGCAATCTAGTAAATTGAGCTCCTTGGATCATCTACAAAGTCACCGGCTTTATCTTGAAATTGTTGGTAGAAATGCCTGGCTTTCTGATCATGGGTTATACTCCGATGGTTGTTGGTAATGCATAATCTTACAGCGACAGCTATGGATGATTCTTGTTCACTTCTCCCTAATCAGCCATAGTGGGATGCAATTGATTGAAAACTTCTCTTCTCTCCCTTCAAATTCCTTGAAGCATATGTTTTATCTTAGAATCAAAAGGGATTAAATCGCTGCTCCTAGATCTTCACATACATCTATGAAAAATTCTTAGAAGGAAATAAAAATTACAATGAATAAAAAAAGTAAAAGAATTAATTTCAAAGCAAAACTAGAGTTATTTATTTTGATATTTGCATAACTTTAGTCCCTGGCAATGGCACCAAAAGCTTGTTGCAGATTTTTCAATGTAAGTGCACCTATTGCCAGCAAGTAATAAAAAGTGAATAAGATATCATTCCCATAAGGACAAAGTTTACCAAGTAATAATTTACTCTAACTCTGAATTTTGTTTGAACAATTAAAATATGGTAATAAGATAGAAACAAAAGAAATTTAAACTAGTGAACTTTGACAATGATGTAGAATCTAGACAAATATAGGAATTCAATGGTTGAAACATCTAGGTTCATGAGTTCACCAGGTAATCCTATTTAGTTTTACCTATTTTAAGCAATCAATTTTTATTCCTATGTTGATAAAGAATCTCTCTTGTTTAATTATTATTCTTTCTCACGTCATAACAACCTATCCCAGTTAGCAAATTTTCTACATCTCTGTAAAAATTCTGAACTAACTAAGATGCATTAAGATCAATAAATTCATAATGTTACATAAGCCTCATGGATATCTCTATCATCAAGAAAATTTTATGGTGATTAATATGGTCTAAGTCAATTATAGTTTCTCAGCCTTAAATCAAACCACAAATCATGTTGAAAGGGCTAATATTCTTTCACAAGCATTAAAATCAGATTAAACATTCAACATAGATGATGAACAAGCAAAAAGTTACATTAAACCGGATGAAAGTGAACAATCATAATCTGGTTACATCATACATATTATTTTAAACATGATTAAGAAACAAAAATTACTAAAACAAAATAAGAAAAGATCAAAGTGTAATCTTTTTTAAGTAGCATTCTCTACTCTAGCTATCTTGTCAGCTCTCTTTGTTTACAGGAAGAATCCCAATCCAAAAATTCATATGTTGCTTCCTCTTTTTCTCTTTTCAATTTCCTCCCCTTGCTAAAAGACCTTAAGGGTATATTTCTCTTCCTTTTTTATACTCCATCATTAGGGTTTAGCCCTCTTGCAGCAATTCAATAGTTGTTATGAAAAACCAGAAAAATGCTGCAAATTTGAGTGCCACAACATCAAAATTGGGTGCCGCAACATTGGATTGTTGTTGAAGAGTTAAGTTGAAGCCGCAACATCAAAATTTGATGTCCCGGCATCTATTTGCTATATGCAATAGCTGTAAGAAAATTCCCTCAAATATATGCCATTCTCCATAAGACGAATCCTTTAAGTGCCATGGCATCAAAATTGGATGTTGTGTCATCCAACTGTTGCTGCATGCTATCCTACTGAATGTTGTGACATTCAAATTCAATGCCGCATCATTTGATTGTTGTCCACCACTTCTTCTCTTGTTTCAAGTTTATTGCATTTCATCCTTCCTCCTTGTTAATTCTCTATGATTTCATCACATTCTATGCATTCAAATACCTACAAATAAACACAAAAAATAGCATAAATCAACTAGACATGGCTCAAGACCAAACTAAAAGTTAGCTTAAAGGGATATGATATAAGTGAATAAAATTCACTTATCAGGTCTCGACAGAACTATCTAGCCCTTCTCATCTCTTTTGTAGGTTTCCTTTGTTACTCTAAAATTTAGCATAATTTCATTAGCTTAATTAAAGTCATTTATTCATTTTGTCATCACCAAAACTACACACCTAAACTCAATAAAGGAGACACATAGACCGATAGAGGTCTATATAAAGCTCTGGATTGCAGATTTAATCCAAAACATTGACAAAGTTGTTAACAGAGGAGACCATTGAGCTATAAATGGTTGTTATTAATATTAATAATAGTCATTGACAACAAAGTTCTCTACTTACCATGCAGAGTTCAATTAACTTTTTCATGCATGCTCCATAAGCGATATCTAATGGTTGAAATCTAATAAATCAGTCTCTAATGGATTTAAACATCATCAAATCTTATAAATAGAAGATTCATTTGAAGGAGAAACAAATTTTAAGAGTTTGAAGATTTTAAATTCATGCATTTACAAAATGATCAATCAATTTCGTTCCAAGTGCTCACTCTATTGTGTTGAAATTCACAACAAGCTTTCAAGCCACATCTTCTCTACATCAAAGGAGCTTCAAAGTATGAAATGTTGGTCCCTTATGCAATGGTAGCTCAAGAGGGGGTGTGAATTAAGCTTTTAAAACTTTTGGCCTAAATCAGATGATTATGGTGCTGCAAGAATAAATAAAACAGCACAATAGACAACACAACATGTTATAGCGGTTCAGCCCTTTTGGGCTTCGTACTCCACTTCTCTGAGTCAGTCTTCTCTACTGAGCTCAGGTTCCACTAATAACTTAATCAACCTAATCAAATACATATTGGTTTTACAATAAACTCACCAACTAACTTACCGGTTTTCCAAGCTAACTAGAAAGTTTCACAACCTGTTGGTTTTTCAAAGCTCACCAATAAACTTATACCTTTTCAGCAAGTTCCCTACTTGCTTATCTTTATACATAAACACCAAGTACTTTACTTGTGTTGCCAAACACTAAAATAAATTGTATAGATTAATGCCTCTTACTTAGGCAAATTTGTACATAAATTCAAAATTCTAAGTGAAAGATTAAACAGTAAGAGTAAAAGATTCAAACTCCTTAATCAAGTAGAGATTTGAACTTTGATAGCTTTGGCTGAGTTATATCCATTGGAGTTGAACTTTTGGAGGAAGATTTTTGAATGCTCTTCATGTGATTAGCAAAGTTCAAAAAATATTTAATCGGGTTATTTTCTTCTACTTCTAAATCTCTCTTTTATAGGTTAGGAGAGACTTTTCCGTTGTTAATCTTTACAGACATTCAAATGTTCAAAAATATTTTTCTTTACCTTATCTTTTGTCTAATGTCTAAGTTTGTTGCATTCTGGTATCGGTCTACTATTTCTATCACTGACTTTCCCAAATGTTCACTTTTCATCTCAGGTGTTCCGAAGAGATGAGTGAACAGTTGGTGTCTTGACTAATTTTAGATTATCAGAATTGTTTTTTCAGATTTCCAGAAGTAATTTTAATCCTACTCAGTTGTGACATTCATTTACAGATAGAAGTTCATATTTTCTGAACTTATAATGTCTTTGGAAAAGTGATCCGAAGCCTGTTTAAACATCTCCAAAACATGACTTAACATCTCTGAAGATTGTTTGAATCTTTTCCTAAACTTGGCTTCAAGTTCTTTGAAGTATGTCTGTTTACTCCAAAGCATAGCTGATTATCCCTGAAACTTGTTTTGTTGTTTCTGAAGTGTCTTGTAACTTATCCAAAATATTCATGACTTCTTCAAAGCTTTTCAACTTTCTGCGAAGCATGCTGCAACTTGTCCGAAGCTTCTTTGTGCTTTTTTTGAAGCATTCTTGATAATTCCGAAGCTCTCTTGATTATTTTTGAAAGGCATTGTGACTTGTCCAAAGCAATCTTGATTATCTCTGAAGTGTACTGTAAGATCTCCAAAGCTTTGAAAAGACCTTGAAGTATGCTTTAATATTTTCTGAAGTGTGCTTGTGACATTTCCGAAGCTTATTGTTTTTACTCATAGACTTGTCCGAAGCTTGCTAATTGTCTCTAAAGTTTCTTTGCATTCTTTCCGAAGTGAACTGCGACCACTCTAAAGTTGTATTGTACCTTGTCCAAAGCTCGTTAAGACATCTCTGAAGTATATCATGTTAGTTTTCTGAAGCTTCAACCATTTTCTCCGAAGTGTTCCAGTTATCTCCAAGATTGCACTGATAGATCTCCGAAGATACATTGAGAAATTTCTGAAACAATCTAATCTTTTCTGAAGTGCATTAAAGTGATTCCAAAGTTGCTTCTTTCGACTCCAAAGCATGTCTTCAACACTTCAGAAATTTTAGTTTCTAGATCTAAATATATGTGAAATTTATATACTTAATTTTGAAAGAGCATTTACTTCATATCTTCCTTTTTTCATTATAAAGATTATTCTCAAGTTGAATAATTTAAACTTTCTACAATATTCTTGAAAATAAGATGTTAGTACCTTAATATTTCACTCATCGTTAAAACATACTTAGTTAAGAATGTTCGTCATCAAAATCAAGCTAGATAACATAGTTCAAGATGAAAATCATTTTGAGTAACTTTTATTTAGTCATTCTTTAATTATGTACATCTCAGCCTTATCTAAAGGCACAATTTATGTATGAATCTTGTTTAGTTCTCAACTCTTGTAAAAAGTGTAAGTTTCTATAAGTGAGGTAGTTGCAGAAAAGAGTAAGCTTTTTAGCTTTGCAAGTTGTTAAACTTGCATTGTAAGCATTTTAAGAGTTAATTAGTGAGCTCGGGAGTCAAACAATCTATGTGGAAGATTATTTTAGTGGAACCTAAGACAAGACGTGTCTTAGACAGCAAAGTAGGAATCAATATTGGGCTGAACCACTATAAAAATATATTTTATATTTGGCCAAAACGTTTATGAACTCTTGAGCTACCATCCTCATGGGACCAACATTTATAAGGCCCATCAAAGTAATAGAATACTAAAAAAATTTTAAAATTATAGAAAGAGAAATATTTTTAAAAAAATTCAAATAAATTTTGTAAATTTAAATTACATCTATAAAATATTTCTAAGTATGGAATAATTTATTTTTATTCATATAGTATAGAATATGAAAATTTATTAATAAAATAATTTATTTTACTTAAATATTTATAAAATATTAGGGCATTTGTAAATGTATATACATCTTTTACCCATAAATATAGGTATACTTACATTATTGAAATATTTAAAAATATATACCTACATGACTTGGATAAGATTCTAATTGTTTGGTAAATAATTTTGAGAAAATGATTAAGTAAAAAGATTGGGGGCGCCCGAATGTTCGCACTCCCAAAGCAGAAGAAGGTTGTAGTTGTCGGCCTCACCAATGCAGTCAAGGGGAAGCAGACACGAGCTCCCTTCAATCCCAAACTTACTGGCCCCTTTGGAAGGAATGCGCAGAGAAAAGCTTCCATAGGTTATGTCCAACCTGCCAATGGAACTGGAAGACAGACGATAAAGAAAGGAAAGTCCAGGAAGAGGTCGACTGGTAAGTTGGCCATTCAGGAAAAGAAGGAGGGATGGAAGTTGCCGTCCAAGAAACACATTACAATAGTGAGAAGACCATCTCGTTCCCAGGATAAATACTGGGAAAGCAATATGTTCTCTGCTTTGGCCAGCCTTTCCTATTCTCAAAGAAAGGAGGTTGATAGAACGGGCACATTACAGATGCCAAGGAAGGCATCAAAAGCAGAAAAGAGAGGAAGAAGGGCCAATTCTGGCAGCCCAAGGAAAAAGGACCAGAAGAGGAGAAAAGTGCACCTGTTAGTGTCTGCACCACTTCGGTTGATGGGAGCTTGTCACCGACATCGCCTAGCCCACCTCCTCAAGGAGTTATCACGAGGTCAATGGCTAGATCCATGGTGCCTCCCCCAATATTTCACTCTCTATCAGAAGATGCTGGACGGGAAGA
>JAYJMB010088813.1:77032-112814 GCA_036873735.1 Pouteria campechiana | reverse complement strand
CCCCCAAGCCCCCTTCTCGAGTTTTCGACACCTAGGGGACTAAAAATTCATATCAGGGCAAACTTCACTTTGTTGATCACATTTCTTTCATAAATCAACCCGATCCGATGGCCAGTTTTTTCCTCCACATTGTAGTAGAGGGGACAATCCACTACCTAACCATCCTTCTTTGTGTTGAGTTTATGTATTTAGTTTTGATGACGACAAAACTTATATATGACTTGAATTCAAGCTAATGAAGTTTTGCTAAGATTTCAAGTGACAAAGGAATCCCATAAAGGAGACCAGATGGGCTACAGAGGTTTGTTGTGTTTGCTGGAAACTCGATTACACAACATTAGACCAATAGAGGAGACAACCTAGGGTGATAGAGGTCAATTACACTCGCTGCCTAGTTGGGTGTTCTGAGCTGCGATGACAAAGGAGAGCGTAAGTCCACAGAAGAGTTCCACAGACGTCTGTTGAGATCTTTACAATGGTCATATTCCACAGAGGAAGCTAAAAGAGAGATCAATAAAGTTCTTTGGTATCGGTTTCACCAACAAAGTTTTTTGACAGAGGAAAGGTAACGATGATAAAGGTCTATCGCCATAACGGTCAAAAATCCAAGAGGCATTCTAATAGCTAGTTTTTAATGGCCTTCTTCCAAACGACCAAAAACCTCTTCGAAACTTATAAATACAAATTTCATTGAAGAGAGTGGATTCTTGAGGGTTCCCTGAGCAAAAAACAAAGCATTCACAAAAGACCTAATTAATCTTCCAAGTGCATCAACGAGTTTCAAGCCATATCAAATCCAACACTAAAGTACTTCATATTCCTTGAGTAATCCTCACCCTTAAACTTTTATTGTGTAAATCTCAACCTAAAAAGAAGCATTACATTATGCATATTTATTTGGTTTTTGGGTTTTCTACTACTTGGAATCTTTATGGCAGTGTTTTGGTTGTAAGAATTTTCCGGTAAACAAGGAGAAACCAAATGATGTAAGAGTTCTTGGTGATCTCATAAAATCAAGGGAGGTGTGATTCCTCAAGTGGATAATGGAACCCAAGGTAAGGGATACCATAGAAAGTGGAACAGGTATTGAGTTGGCCCGAAGCATTATAATCCTTGTATATTTATTGCTGCATGTGCTTGTATGCTTTCATTGCTATTCTTTTCCTACAATTGAACATCCATTTATTTCTCATCTTGTTTGGTTTCATGTTTTGGAACCAACAAGTGGTATCAAACTTGAACTTACACTTTAATGACACAAATAACGAGTATTGGAAGATGATGATACAAAATTTTCTAATAGTCATAGATTACCATTTGTGATTAATCATTAAAAATGGACAAGTTGTCCTCAACACTGAGGATAAATACACACCTAAGGACAAACAAGCAGTGGAATGTGATGCCGAGGAAAAAAATTGCCGTTAGTGATCTCTTCACCCTTTGAATTTGAAAATCTCATTGTGTGATACTGCTAAGGAAATATGGGAAAACTCTAAGTAGTAGATGTGCTTGAGAGCTACAAGAAGAAGCATATGGTATATTGATAATGATTGCTTAAGGCACATGACATGAGAGAGGGAGCTGTTCATAGATCTAAAAGCTAAAGCTGGTAGAACAATGACTTTTGGAGACAATGATAAAGATAGAGTGGTTGGAATTGGTAAGGCTGGCCAACCACAATTTTCTATTATTTATAATGTCTTGTTAGTAGAGGAACTAAAATACAATCTACTAAGTGTAAGTCAATTTTGCGATAATAGATATAAGTTCGTGTTTAAATCCAATGGATGATCTATGTTAGATTCTAATAATTCTATTGTAGTTTATGGTAAAAGACATTGAAATATATATTTGGTTAGTCTATGTGAAATTTTGGCTAAATGTCTTATTGTTGAAAATAATGAATCCTTGTGGCATATTAAATTAGGCATGCTAACAAATACTTTATAGAAAAGATAGACAACAAAGATTTCGTTGTTGGCATAACAAATCTGAAATTTGATAAAGAACAACAGTGTGATGCCTGCTTAAGAGGTAAATAAGTGAAAGAATCATTTAAACCTCAAAAGCAAGTATATACAACTAGACCTCTTCAACTGCTACACATAGGCTTGGTTAGACAAACAAAAACAAGGAGCCTAAGTGGAAAACACCATGCATATATAATTGCGAATGACTATTCATGATTCACAAGGATAATATTCTTAACATCAAATGATGAAACCTTTTCATTCTTTAAATTAATTACCAAACGTGTTCAAAATGAACAAAGCTCTCACATCCTTGTAATTAGAAGTGATCATGGTGGAGAATTTGAGACCAATTATTTTATTACATTTTGTGAAGAAAATGATATTCTTCACACATTCTCTACATCAAGTACACCTCAACAAAATGGAGTTGCTGAAAAAAAATAGAACCTTAAAAGAAATGGTAAGGACCATATTGAGTGAACTAACACAACTTGTTATATCATAAATAAAATTTATGCTAGGCCATTACTCAACAAAACTCCATTTTAACTATACTATAGTAGAAAACCAAATATATCTTATTTTTGTGCATTATGTTGTAAATGCTACATTCTTAATAATGGAAAAGAGAATCTAGGTAAATTTAATAAAAAATTTGATGAAGGAATTTTCCTTGGGTACTCTATTGTTTTTAAAGCATTTGGAGTCTACAATAAGAGAATTAAAATTGTCGAAGAGTCAATTCATTTTAAGTTTGATGAGATCACTAACCCTATGGAAAGGTATAGTGATTTTCATGATTAAGTAGGTGAATTGACTAAGTTAGTGGAAAAAATGAAATTTAAAAGTCAAAGCAATGACACTGCACCAGCAAAGCAAAAAGTAGATGAAACAGGGACTCAAGATGAAGACCAAATTGAACCATCCATAAGTGAGGTAAATGAAAAGGTATTGGAGATTCATTCATGCATATCCTAAAGACCAAGTAATTGGTGATCTATATGATAGAATTAGAACTAAATCATCAAATCACTAAATATGTGTTAGTTTTGTGTTCAGTTCTTAACTAGAACCAACGTGCATAGACCAAGCTTTGGAAGATAAAAACTGGATCATGACTATGCAAGAAGAGTTGAACCAATTTAGAAATGATGGACCTTAGTTCCAAGAACAAATAATAAATCCACTATTGGAATCAAATGGGTTTTTAAAAACAAATTAAATGAATTTGAAATGGTAATATA
This sequence comes from Pouteria campechiana, assembly GCA_036873735.1. Taxonomy (NCBI): domain Eukaryota; kingdom Viridiplantae; phylum Streptophyta; class Magnoliopsida; order Ericales; family Sapotaceae; genus Pouteria; species Pouteria campechiana. The sequence continues at coordinate 109,594 of JAYJMB010088813.1, read as the reverse complement.
GAATAAGGCAAGACTTGTAAATTAGGGGTATTTCCAAGAAGAGGGAATTGACATTTTTGAAGCATCTTATGCCCCCAATGCTAAGATTGAAGTCATTAGAATATTTCTTTCTTTTGCATCATACATAAATTTCAAGCAGGTTCAAATGAATGTCAAAAGTGCATTTTTAAATAGTTTCATAAATGAAGAAGTGTATGTAAAATAAGCCCTAGGTTTGAAGACCAACATCATCCAAATCATGTCTTTAAACTCAAAAAAGCCCTTTTATGGTTTAAAACAAACTCTTAGATTATGGTATGAGAGGCTTAGTAAATTTATGATAGATAATGGTTTTTCAAGGGGTAAAGTAAATACTACATTTTTCATTAAGCATGGCATGAAAGATATTTTAATAATTCAAATTTATGTTGAAGGAATAACTCAATTTCTTTTTGGGTCTCCAAATCACATAAATAAAAGAAGGCATTTTCATCCATTAAGGGAAGTACACAAAAAAGTTGCTGAAGAAGTTCAAGATGGAGGATTGAAAGCTAATAAGAACACCAATAAGCACCCCCATGAAGATGGACAAGGATGAACAAGGTAAATCCGTTTGCCAAAAATTTTATAGAAGCAAGATAAGTTCCCAAATATACTTAATTATTAGTAGGCCACGCATTATGTTTAGTGTTTAAATGTATGCTAAACTTCAGTTAAATTCTAAAGAATCACATCTTGTTGTAGTAAAATGCATTTTTAGATACCTTTTAAATACACCTAGCTTAGGCTTAAAGCACCTCTAGCACATGCCAATTCCTTGAAAACATGATTATATCATGATTCTCAAGGAAACAAACTTTTGTGGCATAGTCAACTGTGGAGCCTGAGTATGTTGTAGCTGGCAGTTACTTTGCACAGATTTTGTAGATGAAACAACACTTAGGGGACTATGGACTTGTTTTTAAAGATACACCTATCAAATGTGATAACACTAGTATTATAAATTTGATAAAGAATCTAGTATTACATTTAAGGACTAAGCATATTAAGGTGAGACATCATTTTATCATAATTCACAGACCTCTTTGAGAGGCCTTGCCTACACAAGTTAAGTTCATAAAGGAATTGAAATTTGCAATAGAGGAGACCAAAGACCTCTGTCCGCTAAATGCGGTTGCATCGTTCCAACTTCCCGCACGTTTTTGTCCTTTTTAAAGTAAATGGATTTCGGTTTATGCATTCTAAAATATTTTCCAGCTATCCACTCTTTTCCATTCCTTCAAAAACCTTACCAAATCCTCCCAATCTTGTCCAAATCCCATCATTCCTAAACCCTTTTCAACCTAAACCTTCCCGAAACCCTACTATAAGATGGCGAGAGCGAAAGCACTGAACAAGGTAGTGTCCACTCCATCCAAGGAGAGTGGAAAGGGGAAGCGAAAAACAAGAAGTGCAAAGCAAAAGGAGGAAGTCGGATGCGTCAAATGTGGTGTTCCACATCTTCTTCAACTAGAGGCTCTCCACATACAAAAATTTCGAAAATCTATACGAGGGCAAAAAGTAATGAAATGGAGAGTTTTTCGATTTCAACATTTTCAAAGAGGAAGGTGGAGGTTGGAACTTCCCTATTTTGCCACTGATTGAAGTTTCAGGGATGGAGAACAATCTTTGAGTACTGAGATTTCATGTTCACAAGGATTGTCTAAGTTTTCCTTAGTAACTATAGTCTAGAAACAAAGAAAACTTGGATAGAGAGAACAGAAATTGATTTGAGCCTAAAAACTCTTAGGGCCACATTCAGCTTGCCTACCATGAAAGAAGACATTCGATGGCTAGAAAGCAAGGTCGAGCTATTTTTTGAAGTCGTGGAGGAAGAAATAGGAGAAAAAGAAGTATTTTTACATGCAAGACAACTAGACCTTGACCTCAAGCTTGCCCACAAATTGTAATATTCAATAATATCTATCCAAATGTGGGGGAGTATTGGTCAAGTACTAGAGAAGGGGGCAAGAATTCTTTGGGCTTTGAAGAAGAAGAAAATTGAATTTGCTTAACTCTAAGTCCGAACACTTGAACATGGTGAGGACCAACCCTAAGCTTCCACTACTACATGGAATGCTCTTCACCAAGATAATTAGAGACTACAAGGTGGGTGTAAGAGATTAGCATGGGGAACAAATGAAGAAAACAAACATAACTGGAGAATCCACGGTCAACAAAATGAGTTTCAGACTGAGAATTGAAGGGTGGATCTTTGAAAGAGGAAACAAAAAAGTAAAAGAGGGAAGAGAAACAAGAAGACAAGTGAGAAGAGAAGAAAAAGTAGAAGTTGAAGAATGGGAACGGAGAGAAGAAGAAAAAGAGAAGAGAAACAAGTGTGTAAGAAGACAGAGAAGGAAAAAGAAAAAAGGAGAGTAGAATACATGGAGATGAAATTGCCACCTTCACCATCACCTAGACCTACTCGATACATCCCAAATTTAGCCTCTCTTAAAGACTTTATAGCCAACCAAATTTCCACCCTCCAAACCCAAATGTAAACTAGGTTAAGAGTCTTTAGAAACCCAAGTAGCTTCCAACATTTCCCACCTAAACCATTGAGTAGACAATATTGAGAAAGCTGTCAACTTCAAACTTGACACCATTCTCTCTCCTATTGAGTCAACCCATCCTTAGCCATCTCACCCTCAGCCAATGACCTCGAGGAAGATAAAAGGTGTGGTTATACACTGACCACACCATTCTGTAGCGACTGAATTTTATGCAAATAGTTGGTCCCAAAACCGTGTATGGCAAAACACGAAACTAAGGTTGGGAATCAAATGGTTTTGCAAGTGCATAAAAAGAATAGCGGTGGAAGCACACAAACACACAGCAATAAACACATAAGGATTATAGTGGTTTGGGCCTCCTTTGCACCTACACTCTCCAAAGTATCCCCAACCTTGGATTCTGCTTCCCAAAATCACTAGAATTCATACACCGTCTGATTTTTTCGAGCTTACTGGGAACTCTACAATTTTGATTTCTTCGAGCTTAATAACAAACTCTTACACTCATATCACTGCTACAAGGATCCCCTTAGAGCAGAAAACCCAAAAACCTAAATACTGATTGTACAAAGTAATGCCTCTTAATAAGCTCAAATGAGAAGAATAAATATTAACATTACAGTGCTTCGAACTCCTCCTCGGATGGACTTGATGTAGTTTTAAGCTTGTCGATCATTGGAGCGGCTTGAAGTGAATGCACTTGGAGACTTGATTGGGTTTCTTATGATTGATTCGTTTGTAGCACTTAGAACCCTTAAAGAGTCTTCTTCTTCTTCTTCTTTAGTGGAACTTCAATTTATAAGTTCCAGAGCTATTAAGCATTTGAAAAAGACCGTTTGGAAGATGATCGTTTGAAATCTAGCCATTGTGAAACGTCACAACAATTTTCTAATAGTTATAACTACAGACCTTTGTAGACGTAACCTTTTCTCTATGGAAAAACTCTGTAAACAACCACAACTTCTGAAGAACTCTTTAGGTCTATTTTGTCAATGTCTTTGTAAAATGCGGTCTTTATAGAGAGCTCTATAGACCTCTAGACGTCATGACTTGGAGCACCCAACAACGTAGCGAGTGCTACAAACCTCTGTAGCATCGGGTTATCCTTTGTCAGTCCGCGACTTCAGAACATTGTTCCAGTGACCCCAGTAGACCTATATAGCCCTTCTCGTCTCCTTTGCAGGTCTCCTCTGTTAGTAGAAATTTTAGCAAAACTTCATTAGCTTAAGTTCAAGTCATTTACAAGTTTTTGTGTCATCAAAATTACACACCTTAGTTTCAACATTCTCCCCCTTTTTGATGACAATAAAACTTTATGACTTGTAAAAATAGAAGGCATACTAATAAACTGAGTAAAACTCCCCTATTTACCTTATTCAATAAGCCTTTCAAAGTTTGTTTCATTTTTGCTCATACGCTAAGATTGTCTACAACACATTCCACAAAAATTTAAAAAGTTCATTTCTCCCCCTCTTTATTTCTCCTTCCCTCAAATTGGAAACAAGTAATTATGTTTTTCCCCTTTTTGTCATAACAAAAAAGGTCTAAGGGTGAGGGATTTAAGATTTTAACTTTCGAAATGAGATTCTGAACTTTTGCTTCCACTAAAATGCATATTAAAAAAACTCTATTTCTCATATTCAAAACCAAAGTCATCTAGCTCATATGTTTTTCATTATGGTCCAAGCATTAGATGGTTAACTTTACATCTTTTCTTGCATACCCATATACAAGTTGGCTCTCTTATGAGAGATAAAGGAATGAAGGCAAAAATAATGAAATACGCAATTTTAAAATTAGAAATATAATACCTTCACTTACTTAGCCTTCAGCTCACTCGGACTAAATGATGTTTCTTGTTCTTCCAAAGTCGAGGAGCTTGTTTCTATAGCTTTAACTGGAAGGCAATTACACAGTAGTACTTTTCTTCTTCTTCTTCTTCTTTTTCATTATCTTCTTCTTTTTCTTTATATTTACAATATTCTACTAAAGTTACATTTTTCTTTTTCTTCTTCAACAAATCTTTAATTTTCTTAGAGTGGGTTTTCATAAGTTCTATATATTCCTCCTCCCACTCACTACATGACGAATCTACACTTCAAAAGTCATACACTAACTTTATCTTCTTCTTCTTTTCTTCCTTCTCCTCCTTCCAGGTTTTGTGGGTCATTAATAACCTCATTAATTCTCCAACAGAGATCTTGTTCAAGTATTTGGCCTCTTCAATTACTGTAACTTTTAGCATCTAATCCTTAGGAAGAGACCTTAATATATTTTTAAGCTGTTGAGAATAAGAAATTTCTTGGCCTAAAATTTTTAGGCTATTAGTGAGTCTTAAAAATCTTGAAAACATTCCAGAAATAGACTCATCCTTAAGCATGCATTTGATACTCATTGACAAGGAAATTGATTTTAGCTTCTTTTACTTGGCTTGTCCCCTCATAAACTGTTTGTAGATGATTTCAAATTTCTTTAGTAGTTTTACATGAGGATATCTTCTCAAATTTAGAAGGAGAGAGCACAATATAGAGCATTCTTAGCTGTGACATTTAATTTAACTACTCTAATGTCCTCGTTAGTCCACTTAACTCTCCTCTAAGGTGGAGAGCATTATTCCATCCTCCGCAATTTTCAACAACTTGTATTGGTAATCAAAAAGTTTTTCATTCTCGTCTTCCAATAATTATAATATTTCCTATCAAAACACGGAGGTCAAATGGTTGATTGACCCTCCATGATCTCACTAAAACTGTTTTGCCATACAAGATTACCTCGAGGTAGAGAGTTTAAGATAGTTAAATCTCAATTTGAGTGTCGTGCTTTGATACCAATTGTCGAGATTTGAGTTTTATGCTAATAGTCGATCTTAAATAGGGTGTATGGTAAAACATGAAACTAAGCAAGATTGAGAATCAAATGATTGTACACATGCAGAAAAAATAGCAGTGGAAACACACCTAGCAATAAACACGCAAGGATTATAGTGGTTTGGGCTTTCTTGACACCTAATCCACTCTCCAAGGTATCCCCAACCTTGGGTTCCACAATCAACGTGTTGAATTACACCTCTTGGTTTTCTGAGATCTCCAAGAACTCATACACCACCCATTTTCTCTGAGCGTACCAAGAACTCTACAGTATTGGTTATCCAAGCTTGCCAATAAACTCTTAGACTCATATCATTGCTGCAAGGATTCCCTTCCTTGTAGCAAATAACCTAGAAACCTAAATGCAGATTATTCAAAGTAATGCCTCTTAATAGGCTTAGTTGTACACAATGTGACTCAAATGAGAAGAATAAACATTAACATTACAGTGCTTCAAACTCTTCCTAAGATGGACTTGATAGGACTTTAAGCTTGTCAATCGTTGAATCGCCTTGGAGTGAATGCAATTGAAGACTTGATTGGGTTTCTTATGATTGATTCATTTGTAGCACTTAGAACCTTCAAGAGTTTAATTCTTCTTCAATGGAACTTCTATTTATAAGTTTCAGAATTGTTAAAAGTTTGTAAGAGGACCATTTGAAATTCAGTCGTTGTGAAATGTCATATCAGTTTTTTGATCGTTATGACTATAGACCTCTATAGACTTAACCTTTGCTCTCTATAAAACTTTACAAATGGTCACAGTTTCTGAAGAACTTTGTCAGTCTCCTCAGTCCATGCCTCTATAGAATGCGATCTTTACAGAGAGCTCTATAGACCTCTCTCTACAGACCTTTGGACATCGTGACATGGAGCACCCAACAAAGTAGCAAGTGCTACAGACTCTATAGCCTTGGGCTCTTCTCTGTAGCTCTCCTCTATCAATCCAAGACTTTAAAACATTGTTCCAACGGCTTTGACAGACCTATGTAGCCCTTCTCGCCTCTTCTGTAGTCTCTGTCACTCAAAATCTTAGCAAAATTTCATTGGCTTAAATACAAATCATCTATAAGTTTTGTTGTCATCAAAACTCCACAACTAGTTTCAACACATTCATCATCCAATAAGTTCATTCCTTTCTAAACCAAAACAATCAGAATTCCATCTCACATCATTAACCTCAATCTTCTATCCATAATGAACATTGATTCTCCTTGCCACCTAAGCTAGATTCATCCCTATGGCTTACTCTTTCCTCTTCTGAATCTATCCTAACCAGATTCATTCCTACACCCAAATCATTAGCAGAACCCCTTGCTCCTAAACCCAATCTAAGCCAATCTATTATGACCAAAGCGGAATTTATGACCAAAATTCAGGCCAATATCGATGCAATCAAAGAGAGTATAGAGAGAATCAAGAAAGGAATTGGTTCTCATATTATCCACTACCAATACCTTGAACTTGCTGCAAAATCATATAAAGATAGGATCAAACTCATTCGCTCACTCAAACCAAAGCAATCCTCACCAACCAAATCCCAGTTTTCCAACAAAATAGCTCACCAACTAAGATCATCCTAATCCCACAACCATCCACTAGCTCCACTTCATCATCATCCTCCCAGCCACCCAAACAAAACCAACCGACCCATGTTACCCTTTCATCATCATCAGATTCTATTCCTGCTATACCCACATCTAAAACCAAACCAAAACCTCTTACCCCACAACCTCATCCAAACATGCCATAAACAAGTCAAGATGGAAAAAAAACTATAAATGCCAAGTATCTAAACAAGGTCGCACGACAGAGGATAGTATAGAGGAAAAGCATCCTTTGATAGAGGTCTTTGGAGGAATTTGAAATCATGTTCAAGTTAAAGTTCTTCATAGAGGAGAACTTCAAAATGACAGGGGTCTGCAAACTAGCCATTAAAAGTAGTTAGTGCCATTAGAGCATCTAGAGGAATCCATAGAGGATTTTGGTTGGCCACAGAGGTCTACTATTAATAATGGTAATGGCTATCTTTCAACAAAGGTGTTGGCAAAGGAATCCTCATGTGCCATAGAGGTCTATCATTATGTTGGCAATGGCTATTTCTCATAGAGGAATTGACAACGGAAGTCATAAAGGCATTCGAGGGCATTTTAGGTCAATAGAGGAATTATAAGTCCCATAAAGGCCTGTCATTAGGAATGAAATACTTTATGCAACTTCTACAAGTCAAATTCAACCACTAAAATCTCAATGGTCATATTTCAAACGGCTATAAATCCTTTCAAGGCTTACAAATAGAGACCCCATTCAAAGAAAAAATAAGTTTTGATATCTTAAAGCTTACATTGTGCATTTACAAGTGAGAAAAGTTTTCTTCTAAAAGTGTTCAACTCCATTGCGCTCTAATTCTAATTAAAATTCAAACTTCATTAATTTCGACTTCAAAAGTAGTTCGAAACACGCGTTTTACATTGAGTAATATCTATATTTACTCTTTCTTTTTTGTGTACAAAATCCGCATGTTAATAGGCAACTTTCCTATACAAGCATCCTAGATTTTCCACACTTTGTAAAGTGTAGTTTCTACAAGTTGAGATACTTGCATTGAAAGGTTGATTCTACATGAGGGAATTCATACAGCGATTGTATTGTAAGAGTTTGTTTGTGAGCTTTGGGAATAGTGTGTGAAAAAGTGTTTTAGTGGAACCTAAAACAATTATTGTCTTAGAGAAGTGGAGTAAGAACCCACATCAGGTCGAACCACTATAAAATCGTGCAATGTGTCTTGTGCATTCTTTTCTTATTTTCTTTTTGCACATCTTTTCAATTTGGCCAAAAGCTTGTGAAGCTCAATTTCCCTCTCCTCATATTAAGCTACCGACACCTAGAGGACCTACGCAAACAAATGATACCCATCAAAATATCTAACTGAAATGATCCCTGCTCTGTCTGATTTCCTGCACTAAATATCATTATAATATGCTTGTATGTGTCATCATCTATTGCATTGGCAATGTCAAATTACATATTGTAGCTTCTACTATGTTAATAGCATGTAGGGGTGATGAAGATGTTTCCAATCAACTTTGTTCTATAAGGGGGGTGGAAAATGAAAATTTCGTCCCTATGATGGGACATAGGCCTACCCTAGCAACCCCATTTCCATCATTACATGTCTTCCCTACTAAAAAGCTTATCTATTTTGTAATTCCCTAAGACAAATTTCCTAAAATTCACTCTGTTGTTGAAATAGTCTCCTAAGGTGGTGACAGCACTTCCCGCCCATTCCCAAGGGAAGCATTCATTACTTTCTATCCAAACACCCCCTAACTAATGAAAAGGCTGCATAAATCATAACTAGGCAAGTAGAGACTCTCTAGACCATTTGTTTATGCAGCTTCATGCACCAAATGTTCTATAAGACTATTAACTGATAAAAAGACAACAGACGTCATAATAAATGGTGAATAAGCAAAGTCAAAAATATAACTCTTCCCAAAAATCTTCTTAGGCAATCAAATTTTCAATAAAAGGTTTCTACAAATGTATATGCTGCAGATGTTTTATAATTGAGGGTTTTGGCAAACAAGGACTTGGACAATCCACTACCCTCCTCACACTTCTATCTAATGAAGGATGCAATGTGAAAAGGCTAGTGCTTAAGATTGAGGACTTATTTATTATTATATATTTTCAGGGATGTTTCATTTAGGATTTTAGATATTTAATTGCTTTATTTGGTATTTGATGTATGCATAAAGTGATCACAACATAGATCAATTGATAGACTGTTTAGATCATTGTCTTTATTACTTTATTTAAGGTTTGTTTATATGCAACCAATAGGCATTGTGCTAGGATTGTGTATAGGGTTGTGTTAGGTTTTTCTCTCTCTTTTATAAATAAAGAGTCATGTTACATGCTTTAGACAATTTTAATTATTGATTGTGCATTGAATACAAGCTCCATATACATATATATATATAAATCTCCATTATCCATCTCTTTCTCTCTCACATCCTTAAATTCTTCTATTTCTCTCCCCTTACCTTCTTCCCCTAGAGAGCATTCTTCCTCTTTCTTCTCAACTCTTCCTCCTCTTGTACTACATCAATTTAATATCAGATCTAAACCTGACATAAATCTCACAATCACCACTAGTCCTCATATGCTATTAGATTCCCCCTTTAGAACCCATCATTGAACTAGCAATTCGTTGTTGATGCAGGATGAAATTAGGTTTTCTTTTAGTTATTTATATTAGAATGAGTTTTAGTCCCTCGTTGCTCTTAGACTAGTATGCTTTGCTTTTAAGTACTTATAAATAAGGGTTTGTAATTTGTGTTAAGCATTTGCCTTTTTTCGTTCAATACTCTCCACCTTGCTTTCAAAACCAACTTTGAGTTTCCAAAATCAATTTTCGAATGGATTCAAGTTGACTTGTGGGTTAAAATTGAAGAATAGGGGGAGACGTTTGCAGATCTTGGGTCGAGAACATTGCATACAACTTTTTGGTCATTTTTCTTGTGTTTTTAAAAGTTTAAATCCACATAGAAAGGCTTCAAATCCAGATGTTGTAAATTAAAATAAGCTGTGATTGACCGATGATTATTGTTTATTGTGACTCTCAAGTGGCTGCTCATTATATATTTATATTTTAATTTTTTTTCTTTGCTTCAAACAGAAATAAGTTGTTTAATGATTCTTTCATTTCCAAAGTTTTCAAAGTAGATAATAAATATAGTTTTTGATAATTGAGTTAACTATTTATGATGGTCTTTAAAACAAATTGCAAATATATTTTTTGAAAATTATTGATAGATTTAACCATCAAAAATTGATTTCTCATTATTTATTTATGTTTTTAATACATTTTTTTGTTTGAAATAAAACTATTTCTACAATGATTTTCTATTTTGAAAAGTTTGTGAAACAAATAGAAATAATTTTTCTCCATTTTTAAATCATTTTATATTTTAGCAAAATTATAGATAATTTCTCCGAAATTAGCAAAATTATCTCTTTCTTGACTTAGTGAAATTTTCCCTCTCAAAAAAACTGTGAACACTGAGATAAAAAAAGTGCTTTTTTCTTTCAAGAATTTCGGGAAAAGGTTCCCAAAACTTTAAAATTGGAGAGGCAGATCTTTCTATCTTTCACTCGAGATGAAAAAGAAGAAAAGAAGAAATTAGTAAAGGTAAATGTCAAGTACAAGGTTGCATTTGATAAGAAGATAAAGAATAAAGAGTGTAAAGAAGGAAATTTTGTTATGATCCTCTTGGGAAAGGAAAGATTTGCTATAGGTTCCAACAACAAGTTAAAAGCAGAAGAAATATGAATCATTCAAGGTTTTGAAGAACATTGATAACAATATGTGAGAGATCTTCTTATAGACTTTGCTATCTTGAAGAATTTCAATATCTGAGACATTTATGAGTATTTTTCTATTGAAGCAAATGATTTGAGTATAAGATAGCTCGAGGGAGAGCATTTTTCAAGTGGAGGTAACTAATTTAGGACGAAATTAGGTTTTCTTTTGGTTATCTATATTAGAGTGGGTTTTAGTCCCATAGTGCTTTTAGACTATTTGGTTTACTTCCATTTCCAATATATTAATCAATATTTGAGAGTTTTATCTCTCCTCTTAAGATTTTCCTCATCTTCTTCCTTGAGAAAATTAAGGGTTCATATGCTAGTACGATAACTAGCATCTTTTTGCTTCCAACCTGTGTTAGCTATCAGTGATTACGCTATATACTCACATTGCTAGAAAAGGGTAGCACCCACATGAGACATGATAAAGAGTGAAGGTTTGAATACTGATTTGACATCAGAATTGATGAGTTGATGAGTACGGAATTGAAAGATTTAAATAAAGTATATCAAATGACAAAATGGGTTTAAAAGGAGCAAGCAGCAAGGTGTAGAAGGGGAATTGTTCTCCTATTAATACCTTTCTTTAATGTTGTTGCTCAACTGAGATTTCTAATGTTCAACCTCAAGTTCCCCTTGCTCAGGCTTTAGACTTGGCAATTTCAATAACTAAGTTGGGTGCAAGAATAGCTTAAAACGATGATGCTTTAGAAAGGCATTTAAAGGAAGCACTAAGGAGTGAATTCTAAAAGTATTTGATGAGAAAAAAGGGTTGACTTATTGATGAGAAATTATTTGATGATTAAGTTGAGATTCTTGAAGGTTTAAATGAAGAACTTGTATATGGGACCACCAAGAAAAAATGTAATGTTGTGAATGAGAAAACTATCCAACCCATAGATACTACAAAAATTAATATAAAAAAAGAAGGAAAAATAGGAGCAAAATCATGAACAAAGAAGTTGATAATGATATAATTGATTTATTTGACTCTACGAAGAACATTCTCATGGCATCAAACTAAAAGTCAAGGTTAATTGGTTCATCACTCAAATTCAAGAAATTGGCATCTCTAGAGAAAAGAGAGTTCAAGGCTACAAGATAGAAATATAGGAAAAAAAAATTTAAGGAGATGTAGTCTAATTATTTGTCATGAAGGATTATATAATCAATTTGTGCCAAAGCAAACAAAAGAAAAGATACAAAGTCAAAGTATGGTCAACCTTAAAATCAAAGCTCAAGGGTGAGTTTTATTTAAAACCAGAGAGAATGATAAAGGACACAATATGAGTCATAAGGTTAATGCTTAAGGTTTAAAGGTTATATATTATTACATATTTTTAGGAATGTTTTATTTAGGATTTTAGATATTTAATTGTTTTACTTGGGATTTGATGTATGATCAAGTGTTAAAATATATATTAACTTGATGGTTGGTTTAGATCATTATCTTCATTACTTTATTTAGGGTTTTATTTATACGCAACCAATACGGATTGTGCTAGGGTTTTCATTCTCTTATAAGCAAGAAGTCATGTTCCATGTTTTAGAAACTTTTGATTATTGACTGAGTATTGAATATAGGCTTTCTTATTGAAATTCTCCATCATCTTTCCACTACTTTTCCCAATCCCTAGATTCTTTTATTTCTCCTCTTTCTTACTTTCTTCCCTTACACAGGATCCTCCCTCTTTTATTTCAATTCTCCTTCCTCTTGAGCTACATCACTATCCTCCGTCCATCAGCATTAAAAGTGATTTTCTGGTTTATAAGGCAATAATATATCACTTTCACCAGAGAATATCACTGATAAATTGGCATATATCTATGGCATTGCAATCTTTGTTCTAGCCTTTAGCTTTTCTACACAAACTAACTCTATCATATTCAAATCTAAATCACACTCGCAGCCTAAGATTTTTAGAATTTTGTTGACACCCCATGATTTCAAAAAAAAAAAAAAAAAAAAAACTTATTGAACAATGTATTTTTAGAATTTTGTTGACACCCCATGATTTTTAAAAAATTGATTGAACAATGTAGAGAGCTAAGTGTGGAGAGAAATTGATGCAAAAGGTACTTGCATCTGAGATCTGCGAATAGGGGTGCGCACTTCATAACACAAAAAGTGTTTGTATTTGAGATATGCAAATAGGGGTGTGCACTCCCTGATGCAAAAAGTATTTGCGTCTAGGATGTGCGAACAGGTCGTTCACTCCCTGATGTAGAAACTTTTTGTGCAGGAAGTGCATAAGGGGGAATTAAACAAATCATCATTATGACGGGAACAATTTGATGATTAGAAAAATATTACATTAAGCGTTGCCAATGGAATGATTAGTTACTCCCACCTCATGCTTGTCACCTAGGCAAATGAATTATGAAATTACCATTGGCAAAACCTACAAGTAAAGGCCTCCCCCTCTTAGCTAGGGGGTTCAACTTTGAGAGAGGAGAGACTCTACCATTTTTTTGCTTCCCACACATAAGACTAGATAGAAAATTATCCTGAAAAGGAAAAGAGAGAAGGATGGAGGCAATTAGTGAGGAGAATAATTCTCCCAATTTCTAGGCTAGGGTGTTTCTGGGGGGGTCTCGGCCTCCTGACACGAGATTAGAAGGGTTATTCCCAATCAAAGAACCTCTCATAGTCAAGATTGGAGCAGTTTTCTACTGTTCTCAAGAAGAGTACATCATTTTCTTATGAATTTTTGGTGAATTTGTTTGGTTGACTACATTTCATTTCATCATCCTAGAACCAATTAGGACTGCTGATTTTTCATTTTGGAGTATTTTTGTGATGTTTTTTCTCTTTGCCTACAAAGTGTTTGATAATATGCCTTATTTAGGATCTGCCACTGGGAGAAGGAAATTAAAATCACACCAGTCACCTTGAGTAAGACCCATTTTGGGATGCAATGGGTGCCTAACACCTTCCCATTGCATAACCTTGTTCCCTTCAGAGACACTTGTAAATTATTTGAAATTGAGTTTTGTAAATGAAGGCCAATATCATCACTTTTCAGAAAATTATCTAGAAAAGTACTAAGGTAGATAGATACATGATATAGTTTCTAGGATTGCTTCCCCCATTTTGCTCAGTAGGCAGTTGAAATTATTTTCACTCATATATAAAAGACTCCAAAGTTTTTAAAAGAAAAAAGCAAAAAAGACAGAATAAAGTATAGATTGGATTTCTCGACTTGCTAGGATTTTTCAAATATATTAGTTCTATTTCAATTGATTTTTTGATAAAAAAATTTGAGAAGTCAAGTTTCTTTTCCCTTAGAAGATTGCTTACAATATCGTCTACTCTTTTGGTCTTTCTTTTCTTTCCTTCTTTTTCAAATATGCTTCTCATTGTGGTAATGAACCAAAGTACTATCCAAAAGGAATTAAACATTGAATTTAATGAACACGTAATTATGGTCCATACTCCATACCTCCCAAAAGTATCATATCCTTTGCATCCTTTGATTGCACGGCACTATTTTGCCAACCTATACACCAACCATCCTCCTGCATCATGCATCATAAACAAGAGAACCAAGTCAATGTGAAAAATTCTCTTAAAGAAAAGATAAAAGAGGGGAAACAACCACACTGAAGAGTATCAAACATTTGGATAACTGACTGCTAAGGGTTGTGATCATTACAGAAATAATTTAAGACACATCTATGGCATGGTTGCCCCTGTTCCTTTATCAGATTATGCTCAATTAGTTGGAATTTATTTGATAGTAACAATGATCATGATACTATTGGAAGGAAATCAAGAAAAGAGCAACAATGTTTTCTAATATGCAAGTCACAGCTACATAGAATGAAATTCTATCAGTTCAAATTCCTCACTCCAGTTCACCATGCAATGCTTCTATAAATTGTCAGCTCATAAAATTCCATTTTCAATTTAGTTTTCATTAAAGAACGCCAGGACAAGAGAGAATTTTCCATACAGCTACTTCCTTTGGTACTGCCAACATGATTCAGAGAATATAACTGATTTATTGATATTCATATTTAAGGCATTGAACATAATTAATGATTGGTTCTAGATGACATCATTCAAACTGCAACATCCAAAGGGAGGTTTCAACCATTGTTGTGACTTGTGATTAGCATTCATAGCATGTTGGTAGTTTTTGCAGGATGTAGAAGTACAGCTAAACTCTCTGTAGCAGCATAAATATTGTTTCTCCAAGTAGTGTAGCAATAGCATGCATAACATGCACAGTATGTAGCACACAGTAAAAATAGAAGCATTTCAGCTCCTGTAAGCCTGTATTGTTATTTTGTTAAGTTTTACCATAAAATAGTGGTTACTACTTTTTCTGATGATGGATTACAATTTGACTGGCCAGGCCATCGAAATTGCTATAGTGAATGGAAGATATCTTTTGAACTAAAAGCCAAAATCTATTGTTCCATGTGGAATTATTAGATGTGTGACAAATATTAAGTACATAAGAACAAAATCATGTGTTCAACAAAGCATACATTTGTTGAAACTCAAAACCCTTTGTAGAACTCATGTGTCGCTAGTCTGTCATGCTGGCCATCACATTATGATGAGTTTTTTATTGCTCACGAATTCTTTTCCACACTATAGACAAAAGGACAGTAGGATAAGACTGGCTGATTACTATATGTTGGCTAGTCTTTGAGGCATATTTCTACGCTTTCTACATTGTTCTTTTAGCTTTCTTGTGCCTATACTTTGTATTAATCATAATTTTCTTCCAATTAGCTAAATAAGAATGTAGATGTATCATGGTAGCCTAAGCCACATGCTATGTAGCTTACACTGTAAACTAAGGGGAGCCAAAGTCTACATGCTATTTAAAAATCTTCTTCAAATACAAGAATTTATTATCAATAAATTTCTCATCCAGCTTGCAGATTACACTTCCTCCTGCACTGAACAGAAGTTTTGGCTCTTCAAACAAATTGCATTCCAAGGCCGTTTGAACAAAATTAGATAATTATGGTGTAAACCAAGTCCAAATCTGATTTAATAGTCAATATCCTTTTACAGCTGTCAAAAGGTCGATGCCATAGTAACAACATTAGTTTGCCTACTAGATTCATCCTTCATGTCAATTTCTGTCAATAAATGTGTTTTTAGTTGACATGAAAAAGTTTTGACGCAACCAGCTACAGCATCCTTTATATCTTTGAGAGAAAAATCAAGCAACAAGAAAATTTAGGGAAGATGATTGGTAGTTCTGTGGTTGGCATACAATATCATGCCATGTTAACATTTTTTGCTAGTGATATCTGATCCTATCCTTCTTATGCTTGACTGGATGAGCCTTTTGCTGGCTACATCGCTTAAAAGATAGAGAATTAGATTGATGAAGCATACATAAGAAATGAAGGGGAAGGCCCTAAGAAAGCTCATAAGAACACAGGCCTAGGCCAACAGTAAAAGACTTAAAGAACAAATGGTTTAAATGGTGAAAATGGTCCACGATAGAGTGGAACAACAAAACAGGATCCATGTGGCCGACCCTTAACAGGATAAGGCTTCAATTACAACATGGAGAACAACATTATGAAAGAGTACGGAAATTGATAGAGAGAAAGTTAGATACGAAAAAACAGAAGGAATTATGAAACAAACAATAACAGTCCCACAAATATTGAAGAAGGATATTGATGAAAAACTCAATATTGGCGATAAGACTAGTGCATAAGATTTATGGTATTTTATTGTTACATATTTTTAAGGAAATTTTATTTGGGCTTTTGGGTACATAATTTTTTCGAGGATTTAGGTACAATAATTCAAGCTGGTTGAAATAAATGGCATTGTTCTTCTGCTTCATGGATCGTCATCATCAATCATAAGCTTATTTCCCACCCAAGTAGGGTCAGCTAAATTGATTCAATTGTGTCACTCCTATTGATCTTAGGTTATGTCTTTTATAAGCCCAAGCATTTTCATACATTTCCTAATGATTTCTGGCAAGTCTTTCTCAAACTCTCTTTAGTTCTCTTATTGCCTTTTATTTAGACAAATTCATTCCTCCTAACAAGTGTAATATTTCATCTCTATTTCACATAACCAAACCACATAAGTCTACTTTCCCTCATTTTATTATTTATTGATTCTACATTGGGGTTAACTCTTATTAATTTATTTTTGATTTTATCTTTTCTTGTTTTACTACTCATCTATGTTGACAACATTGTTTTAGTACATTCAATTTTTCTGTGTTGTTCTTTAATAAGCTAACATTCTACCTCATAAAGCATAGCTAATGTTATAGCCATTATATATATATATATATATAATTGGCATTTGTGATCATATAAAATTCCAGAAGCACAGTATCATTTCTTCAATCTAGCTTGAATTTTGTATAATATCCTTATCAATTTCTCCACTTTTTTAAAATATTGAATCCAAAACTCTAAAATAGTCATTTTGTGGCACCACTTGCAATCTTAACTAGCTCCCCATTTCGATTCCTATCATTGTTAAAGTTATATTCTACATATTTAGTTTTCGTTTTACTAATTCTAAAACTCTTTGATTCTAGAGCATCTAGCCATTTATCTAGCTTTAGATTTATACCTTCTCGTCTCGTCTATCAAAACTATATCATCTACAAATACCATATACAAAGGCACCTATTCTTGCTAACATCTAATATGCTTATCCATAACTAAAACAAAGAGATAAGGACTTAAAGGGAAATTTTGATGTAAACCTTTCACAATTGGGAACTCACTCATTTCTCAACTCATACACCTCATGTTGTTATAGCTCCATCATACACATCCCTAATAATATCAATATATCAATTGGTAACTTATTTCTACTTTAACAACTATCATATTAATTCCTTAAGAATCCTATCATATGTTTTTTTCCAAATCAATAACAATTATATGACGGCTCTTCTTTTTCTTGCTATATTTTTTCATTAATTACCTTCAATAATTGATCTTCCCAACATAAAGCCAAATTGAGTTTGTAAAACATCCATTTCATATATTAACCTTTGTTTAATTATTCTTTCTTAGAGCTTCATCGTGTGATCATAAGTTTTATTCCATGATAACTAGTATAATTATGAATATCTCCTTCATCCTTAAATATTGGTACAAGTGTACTTTTCCTTCATTCATTTGATATTTCCCTTGATATTATAATCATGCTAAGTAAATTTGTCAGCTAATTTAAACCTACATCTCTCATGAACTTTCACACCTTAATTGGTATTTTATCTAAACCTAGATGATTCCTCTTCTCATTTTACTTAAGAGCTTCTTTTACTTCAAATACTATAATTCTATGAAAGTAAGCAATATCTTTATTTTCCCTTTATGTTTATATTTTTATTTAATCCTATACTTTCTAGTAGATCACCATTTAATAAATTATATAAATTTTCATCTAATCTTATACTTTCTCTATAGAAAGTTTTATCTAATCTTATACTTTCTAGTAGATTACCATTTACCAAACTATAGAAATAATTTATTCATCTTTCTTAATTCATCACCCTTTATCAAAACTTCAGTCTTCACTTTTTAATGAATCTAACATGAGCCACATCTTTACCATTTCTTTGTCTTAATTTAGCCAATCTAAATATATCTTTTTTACCTTGTCTAGTTTGCAATATATTACAAAGATAACCATAAATCTTATATTGAGCTTCACTTATGAATTGGTTATTAACCTTTGTTGAATTCTTACATTTAATAAATTGTAGAAAATTTCCTTTAATCTTATACTTTCTAATAGATTATTATTTAATAAACTATAGAAATAACTTGTTCTTCTTTCCTTAATTTTTCCAACCTCTATCGAAACTTTAGTCTTCACTTTTTAATGTATCTAACATGAGTCAAGTCGTTACCCTTTCTTTCTCTTAATTTAGACAATTTAAATATATCTATTTTACCTTATCTAGTTTGAAATCTATTATAAAGATAATCATAATAAGCCTTATATTTAGCTTCACTTACGACTTCCGTACTATACTTCATTGAATTCTTATGTTGTGAATGTATTTTATTTTTATAATTTCGCAAATTTTTAAAATTTATTCATTTGCCATTAATAGCATTTTGGACCTCCTCATTTTACCATTGTATTTCCTTCATGTGAGTGCCTGCAATTTTCGTATACTCTAAGATGCTTTTCCCTACTTTTCAAACACATTTTGTCATATTATTCCACATTATTTATGCATCAAGTCTTTTACATTATTCCATTTTCCTTCTTTTACCATCCTTTTATTGAAATGCTCTATGTTGTTTCCCTTTAAATTCAACTATTTAATTTTAGAAGTAATATTAGTTTTATATTCCCTTTATCTTCTTTATATATGTGTTAATTATCAATAATCTATGTTGATATTCTAACCTTAAAAAAGTTCATTAATAAGCAAAGTCCGAATCCTACAAGTTTTAGTGACATCCTTCTAATTCATATTTGCTTTGAGAACCATCCTTTACCCAACTATAAATCTAAAGGGTTGATTGTCTAAATGTCATCGTCTAACATTCCATTAGTAGAGCCTAACAAACAAAAAGGAAACATTGATTTGGTTGACGGTGAAAATTTATTTGATAATCAACTTTAGATTATTGAATGTTCGAATGTGAAAAAAGTTTCAAGCATTGAGACAACTGAAGATCTAGAAAATTTAAATGAAACACAGCCAAGTTCATTACAAATGATGAATCTAATTTTAAAATGAATGGAAATATATTCAAGAAAAATTACATGAAAGTAAAAGAACAACACGACAAATCAAAATTCTATTCTACATTAAAGAATTTAAAATCCATGAGGCACATAGAAAGAATCACACAAAAGAGGAAGATCAAGTGGTGTTTTGTGAAGTATTGTCCAACAAATGAATTACCAATTCGACATGTTGGACTACATAAATTTATAACTAAGCAAAAGAAAATATGCTATAAATGGAGTATGGGTAATTTCTCCATCAAAAATTGAGAATGAGATATTCCTTGAGCCGAGGAGAATAATAAAGAATGCAATATAGAGAATCGGACTAATGCATAAGATTTACGCTTTATTTATTATAGCATATTTTTTAGAAATATTTTATTTAGGATTTTGGTTACTGAATTATTTTTTGTGATATTATTATTTTATTTGTTATAGTTAGGGTTTTTACTCATATGTGTTTAAATTAAGGTTTTATTTTACATGATTTTTTTCTATAAATAGTGCAGCATATGTTAAGAGTTTCCACAATTACTGATGAATAGAGATTTGAGTTACTTGTGTCTCGTCTTCTGCTCATTCTTGCTTCCCCTAATTTCAATTATTTTTTTTCTAATCCTTTCGTTTCTTCTTCTCCTATTGAGAGGGTTTAACTCTTTCTTTGAAAGTATTTCCTTTTTACTTGCTTCTATTTTATCAAAGCTTTTCCTTTGCTACATGAGATATGGTTCTCCTAATGGCCAAACATGAAATTGGCAATGGTTATTGTCCAGCTAAGCACTTCTTTCACCTCTTTTTCTTTCTTCCTTTTAAAGGGACGACAAATTCAAAAGAGTCTCTCCTAAAAAGAAACAAACAAAATTTTGATCCAGTCCTCTTTTATTCTGCTTGTCTGTCACCACCAAACAAGGCCCACATAGCATGCATGATCCATCTCACAGATGGCCGTTTCAATAAAAATAACTATTGCATAGGGAGGTTTCTCAATTCGGATAAGATCTTTCAAGGTGTAAAGTTGACATTAAGGACTTGTTCTAATAGAAGTCAAGAAAGGATAATCTAGGGATTCCACATGGTTTACCTGACTTTACATTTATCTTGTTTGTTTAGCCGTGAAAAGAATATGCAACTAAAGAAGAAAGCAGGATGTAAAAGAAAGGACAGCTTTTAGCAGGAAAAATAATTGCAAATGACTACATGAGGTGTATATTATGTAAATTGATGGTTTGGATGGACAGATTAAATTGAAATTTTGGTAGGAAGAAAGTAGAAAAAATAATGGGTAATCACTGCTCAAAATTTTCTAAATTTTACTTCCAAAACATATAAAAGAAACGTAATTAGTATCTTAAAGATAATGTTATTTACACCACCAATATCATCTTTTGTACAGAGACTACATTACCTGAGTAATCCATGGTTTACTTCAAAAAAAGAAAAAAAAAGAAAGAAAAAGTTCTGAAGTTACATTATCGACATAATTGATAAAAATTAGTTACCTTGAAAGCCCTATACTGAGCATTTCCTTTCTAATTATTATAAACATAATAATGCTAGTATAGACTATACTGTGCATACCAAGTTCAATTGTCTAATCTCTAGAAGAACAGGGTTATAAAGCTTGCTATTATTCAAAATGACCACTATCTATTGCACTTTTTTGCAAAAACCGACAATGTTAACAGATAAGTAAAAGAGTAAACAGAACTCCCTGGTGTTAGAAAACTTACACGAATTTGGAACAGATAATCATGAGGATAAATTGTTAATGAAACTGAACCAGCAAAATGAAAAGTGACCGGTGGAAATCCATCATCTACACTGAAAAAATCGAAAAAGTGAGAGTGCTTTCAGATGATGATGCTTGTCCATTATCAAGTATGAAGTAATAATTTGGAAAACAAACAATGAATAGAAGGGGAAATAATGATAACTTGTATCTTGTTAGAGACGAAGTAATAATAAGCATGCACGTGCACAATCCGTTCATCAAAGATACATTATTCAAGAATTGAACAGGGGTAAGATTTCAAAGTGGAAAGACAAAAATATTAAGAAGTAAATGGTTCTGTCCTGTCATTCAACACTGACTATTTTCCTAATTTGTTCATGAAACTTACATATTTTACATTCAATAGCAATACAATATCCACACATACTGGACCAAACATGCATAAGATTGGAGCCATCCCTCAAGTAGGGCACCTATTTCAACCTCTTCCCATCCATCTTGAAAGAAGAGAAACTACTTTCAATAAAACGTTTTTTATGAATGCTTGTGGGCACTCACCTGACTCTTTTTTTTGGTGTCTGTGCATATTTCTAGCATATCCGTGTATGATCCAACACATATGCATGGTTGCCCTCAGATGCAAAATAGAGCCATGATTCAATGAGATCGACCTCAATTAAATTCCAAAAGGTTCTTTTCGTTTTGGACCTATCATAATGTTTTTTAGTTAGATCCAAACCAATCATCCTTGATTTAATGAAGAATCTAAACATATTCCCAACAAATGATTCAAGTGAGCTATGAAATTGGAATAATTTGAGAATAAACATACACCTATTGAAATTCTCTCCCTCCCTCTAAGACCTATGAATATGTAATCAAATATTCATACCTTCTAAAATATTGTTCTCTTAAGGATGAATTATTATACAAAATCCTATGACATTTCAGTACTTATGCGAATCAATTTAAATGATTTTTCATATTTACTCGAGATCGTATATATTTTCTAAAAGTAAAATTAACACAAGCTTTTGAGTTACATGACTACTACTAAAGATGATGTTTGGTTTGGATCTCATCGAAATAACATGGTGATCCCAAAACAAAAAGGTTCCACAAAAAATTCAGGGAGTTTGACCTCATAAAATTAAGACCGAAAAAATTTTGCACCACAAGTTCATTTGAATAGGGGGTATTTAAGCTATTATGGGAAACTTGCATATAATCCATACAATTTTATGATTGTATTTTGTCATTGTCGTCATCATATGTTCTTTTTCCACCAATATGGGATCAACTACAAAAATAATGTTGCATCATTCTTGTCAAACTTAGGCTATGTCCATAGCAGCATTCTTAAAATCTATATTATTGTCGATAATATCAATCGTTTTAGATCCCCACCAATAAAATAAATATATTAAAAAATAAATTATCAATGGTTTCCTATAAATATCGATATTATCGGAGATAATATCGATAATAGCGATTTTATCGGAGATATTATCGATTTTATCGATTTTATCAAAGATTTTATTGATATTATCATAGATTTTATCGAATTTATAGGGAAAAAATATCGATATTATTGTAAATGTATCGGAGAATCTGTTTCCACAAAATAATGAGATTTCTCTACTTTTTCTTTATTTTCTGCATTCGAAATTTATTTTTTTTGTATTACATTATGTTTTTATACTGATTATAATAGATTCAAACAAAAACCGTTAGTAGATTTAGGGATTTTTTGAAGATATGGGGAAAAACACAAATTAGGGATTTTTCCTAAATTGTTTAATTGAGCCCAAAATTGATGATGTTTGTGTTTGATAATGTTTTTGAAATGATAGATATTTCAAAAAAAAATTATTTTTTATTTTTATTTTTAAAAAAGAATTTTTGGGGAAAAAACCTAAATCAATATCTCCCCACAAATGCAAAACTTTGAGGTTTTAAATCATTATAATATCAACATGATTGCATATGTTGAGCATTGTTTTTCATCCAAACAGTTTTTTAATTAATCCCTAAATTTTAATTTTTTTAATTAACTAAAAATAATAATTTAGAGAATTATGTTTTTTTAATCACATTTATATCATCTGTTTACTAACATAGGTGTGAAGCAAACAGATCTAATTTCAATATATGACTTATTTTATTACAAATTTATAAAAAATAAGTATGAAAAATTATTATAAGGTAATTACGTGCTTAAAAATTTTTAATAATCTTTAGTTGTGCAAGGTTGTATGTGGTGGATGATTATATGCTGCTTATATTCTAAATATTTACATGTTTCTTAATTATTTTAATTTATTTTGAATTTTAAGTAATTAATGTTTGAAATTATGAAAAAAAATTATATTCTAAAATTTATAAATATGTTTTTTAATTTATTACAAAATTTCATCGAAAATCTTTCAAATTTTCTCTATTTTTCTATTTTTTGGATAAAGTTCCAGGAAAAAACGATAATATCTCCGATAAAAACGATAATATCTTTTTTCTGGACCACCAATAAATAGGTATTTATCGATAATAAGAACACTGGTCCATAGTAAGCCAAAATATTTTCAAAGTTTCCTTAAGATCTCTAACTACGTCACTTTTAGCCTTACTCCTCACATATGGCTTTCTGGTTAAATAAACTCACTCTTAAATAGTGTGATTCCTGGTGCTTGTTGTGCATGGCTAACCGACTTACGTTTACTTTCTCTTATTTTATTACATATTGCTTCCATCTTTAGATTATCTCGAATTAATTCATTTGTAACTTGGAAATTTTATACTGGTTTATACATTTATTAGCTGATTTTAAATTAGCATATGCACATTTCAGAATTATATATAACCAACCCTTTTGATTAGAATAACAAATAAGCCTACAATGTTAACATGTACTGGACATATATTCATTCACTGTGTATTTGGAGATGAAATTATTGTTTTAGGCCCACAAATATCCCTCTCATTACTAGCTCTCCCTCCACCCTTGCCATACTGAGAAAGACCCATGCGAGTCCCATTTCAGCCACTGATGCACCACTTTAACTGTTCCACACACCTGATCTATCATCAATGACCGAAAATACCTGAGATCACTGCTTTTTAAGCCACATTCACATGATAACACAAAATATTAATTGCACAACTATTGCATCACTAAGAAATGACAATTGTTGGGGTGAAGATACAGATGTTATTGCTGCTGTCATTTCTTTTGCTACTGCAACTCCACCATCCCACATAATACCTCCCAGATAAAAAAAAGCCCATGAAATTCATAACCATTCCTTGCCCTTCAACCAAAATGCCTATAAAGGAAAGGAAAAAAAAAAAAAAAGAAAAAAAAAACTTTTCAAGCAGCAACAGAATTTAGGAAAATGAAAAATCCCATTTCTATCAATCATTTGGATTTTCCGGTCTATTCATTTCAACATCTCCTTGTGAATAGAGAAAGTTCTCCTTTTTTTCCTTCTGAAAATTTAGAAGTACAAATAAAAACCTAATAATAGCTAAATAGAAATGGAGGGAGGAGAGGTGGCAGAGAAGGTTGCCATGAACCAAGAAGATAGGATGTGAATCGGGGATTGATTAAGGTAATACAATCTGTTGATTTATTTGAAGATTATCATTGGACAAAGAGTGTCAACCGGACAAGTAGAATGAATCTTTTGTTGCTGATATTGGAAGAGGTAAGGAAGTTTGAAGTTGACACCTTTAAAGGCCAAAAAGTGTTTTGGTAACATGAAAAGGTGTTTCCTTTAGCATATAAGCTCTCAAGATGGAAGCCAGATTTCTCTCATCTGCTTTTGAGTCCTTCACTCCCATGTTTCCAATACTCTTCTCTGTGTTCACTAACAAATAATTGTATTTTATTTTATTTTATTGCACATGTAATTTTCCAGTCAAGTAAATAAATAAATATTAACTAATACTATAGTTGGCTTTGATCTAACTAAAACATCATCATTTTGAATTCTGCATTCAACCAGTTGTATCAAATAACACACACACACACACACACACACACACACACAGATGCTCCCCCTCGAACTGCAAAGTAAGAAACACTTATGTGCTCTAATGGGAAAAGCCGTTAAATTTTAATATGCATAATCTAAGTCATTGGTTTAAAATTCCCTATACATGCCATATGAGAGTAGAACTCTATTTGAAAACTTTTTGGCATAAAGGAGTTGACAACTTTACAAGAGTGTTTACGCACATTCACATATGTCCAGCACATGACGAAAAAACAAAAAAAAAAAAGGAAAAGCAAACAACCTTTCTGTCTTCTAAACATTATTTAAGCCAACGTGTAAATCAATTAAAGTAAAAAGGATTCTTGAGTGTTCCATAAGTAAAAAATGAAGCATTCACAAGAAACTCAATCAAACTTCCAAGTACATTCACTCCAAAGTGCCCCAACATTCAAAAAACTTCAAGCCATATCAAATCCGACACCAGACAAGTCTAAATCACTTTGTATTAATTGAGTAATCCTTACCCTTAAGCTTATTGTGCACATGTTGACCTAATTAGAAGTATTCATTTGTACAATCTTAAATTAGGTTTTGGGTTTTTTGCAACTAAGAGGATCCTTGTAGCAGTGTTTTGGTTGTAAGAATTTTTTGATAAGCTTGGAGAAACCAGATGGTATAAAGAGTTTCTTGGTAAGCTCGAAGAAACTAAGTGGTTTAAGAGTTCTTAGTGATCACGGTAAAACCAAGGGAGGTGTGATTCCACAAGTGAATGGTAGAATGCAAGGTTAGGGATACCTTGGAGAGTGGAGTAAGTGCTGAGTTGGCCCGAACTACTATAATATTTGTGTGCTTACTGTCTTGTATACTTATGTGCTTCCACTATTATCCTCTTTCTGCACTTGCACATCTATTTAATTCTCAATCTTGCTTAATTTTGTGTTTTGTCATTCACCCTGTTTTGGGCCCAACAAGTGGAATCAAACCTGAACTTACAACATTATCCCATTAAAATTGTTTAATTATTAGATTGATCTACCTACTTTTAATTAAACATACAAACCTTCTAAAATGTTCGTCACATATAAAATAATGATTATATAGGATTTCATAACATTTCAATGCTTCAATGAATGGATCTAAGTAAATTTTAAATTTTACTAATGTTTTTATACTTTTTAAAATTGTGTAGCCCACATAAAATTTTAATCAAATTGATTTTTAGTATCTTTGTTAAATATATAATGTAAAATATGGTAAACAAATTAGATTTTATATTATCATCAAAATGGGGCCCCAAATGAAGTGGCAATGTCAATTCACTTCGATAGAGCTACACCACTCAAGCATGTGTGTGTGTGTGTGTGTGTATAGAGAGAGAGAGAGAGAGAATCTCATGTGGTCTTTGTTGCAAGTTACAACCCCTTATGTTTTGCAAACCATGATGTTTTAATCAAATCCAACCTAACCATTATGTTGAGCATAATTTATTTAGTCTTGATATTAAAAACATCTCAATCGAAAACATATGTGAGCTATGGTAAATATAAACTCATCAGATTGCTTGAAATACTTTCTCGAATATTATGGCCTAGATAGGTATCTTATTCGAATAATTTTTATATCTAGACTCAATAAATGATGCTAACCATGATGCATAGTGTTAAAAATCAGATACAATATAGTCGTATCCACCTTGCCTTCAACATGATATAGGCTATTTCGGTTGGGTTAAAAAAAGGTAGGGTATATCAACTAATACAAGGGGCGTATTGGCCAATATGGGGGTGTATCAACCTAGACGACCCCCATATCAACTATATCAATAGATTATATTAGCCCACTTGAGAGAAATATCAATTTTTTTTTCCTTCTGAGCTCCTTTCTCTTCCCTTTCACATATATTTTTGAAATCATTTGACTAGATTAGACAAATAGAAACAAGCTTTTTGGGGATTTAGATTTTCAAATATTCATCCAAGTTTTGATAATGAAAAATTAGGAACTTAAAGCGAAAAGTATTCTTTTTAGTTCATATACATCCTAGATGATTTTATATTTTCTTTTCCATATTGAAATGTTATAAAACTTTACATAATCATTATATTTTATGGAATGAACATTGTAGAAGGTTATATGGGTCGTTCTTGCAAGCAAACTATTTTAATGGCTAAGATTTACCTCTAAATGATTTTTATTTCATGACCTATGTAAGTATTTGATTGAGATGATTTTTAAGTATCTAGCTAAATGGATACTAAAAATCTTAATAGATGGATTGATTTCATATAACCATCAAAATGAGCCTTAAATGAAGTAACACCACCAAAATAATTTGGTGGTGTCGACACCATAGTTCCATTTCCTCTTTTTTATATCCAATTCATCTATTATATTTATCAATACCATTTTATCTAAAATACTTCAAATCATTCAAAATAATTTTTCTATTGTTGAAATCATTCGAGAAAACTTTCAATAACTATATGTTCAATATCCACTCTTAAATGATTCTAGTTTTTGGCATGTATAAGTTTCCAATTAATATAGTTTTTTGCATCACAAATATATATATATATTAAATAATATTATTAATAGATTATATTATAAAAGAAAATCATTTTAACCCAAAATCAGCCGATTGCAGTGAAAATGCTACATTTTATGCTTTAGATAGATTTAGAGAATCTAATTCATTTATCATATTTAGCATTTCTTAGTTAACAAAGTTGCAAATAATTATATTATATGGACCTTTGCTTTGATCACAAAATTTATCTCATTTCAAAGTTAGTATGAAGCCATTAAATTTGTCTAATTGGCCATAATCCACTTAAGTCTCCGAGTAATATAATTTTTTGCAACTTTGATACACAAGCAGTGCTAAACATAATTAATGAATTAAATTTTTAAATCTATCATTTAAAGCATAAAACAAAGGATTTTCACCATGACGATGGTGAAACCATTCCTATATGATTACTTCCTATATATACAGAATATTCTGATATGGACTCAGTTACAAGTTGCAACCTCTTAAGTTTTTTCAAATGATGATATTTCAATCAGATCCAAGTTAATTATCATGCTTAGCATCATTTATTTAGTTTAGATATCAAAAATCATAACAATTGGAAACCTATGTGGATCACAATATTCAAAAAAGTATTTCAAGCAATATTATGAGTTTACATTTACCGTGGCCCACATAGGTGTTCTATTAAGATGCTTTTTGATACCTTGACTAAATAAATAATGATAAGCATAATGACAACTTGGATTTGATTGAAACTTCCTAGTTTGCAAAAACTCAAGGGATTGCGACATGCAACCGAAACCACATGAGAATATACCTATATATAGGGAAATGCTTCTGTGATGCATGCACTACTGATTTTATATAAAAATTATAAAAAATCTAACCTAATCATTAATCTTATAATTATTTATTTAGCTAGGAATTCAAAGATCGTCTCAATCAAAGGCTTATATCGATCAAAAAATTCAAATCAATTTGAGAGCGAGTCTCAACTCATTAGAATTTATTTGATTGTTAGAGTGGCCTACATATTTTTAATTAAACATCCAAACCTTTTAAAGTATTCATCACATCAATAATATTAATTGTAAAAGAGTTTATTATATTTCAGGCCTTTAAGTTCATTCCTAAATTCCCCTAAACCTACTCCTTCCCAAGCATATGGAAGAGGTCAAGGGGGTAGAGGAAGGGGGAAGAGTCCTCCCACTATCCATCGCAAATCCCTTTTAAATGCTGAATGAGACATCTTTGTCCCTATCTCCTTCCCATGTCATAAAACCAACTGACCTAATATCGGTTGAAACTCCAAAACTCCTCAAAACATTAGCGTCCTTTAAATGAACCTCTAGGTTTTTCAGTCAACAATTCCAACCTAAAATTCTTACAGTGGAACCCTTCCATCTTATTTCCTTAACAGAGCAAAAGCACCCTTTTGATCCAATAAATGTTGCCCAAACTGCATTTCCTAAAACTTTCTCTTTTAAACCCCCTGATTTCCACAGAACTCAAGGATTTTATGAGTACACCCTTGTTCAAAATGAGTCTGCTCAAATTATACATCATAAAAACTCCAAAGGAGAACTCATTCAACTTTAAAAATTTTAAAAGTACTCTCTCTTGGAGAATTTTTAGTAAATTTTTTTAAATGATTTGAAAGTGAATGTACTCCACAAAACTTCTCTTAGTGGGATTATCAAGATGTGTGGGGTAAAGTTATATGGTTTAAAAATAAATCTCATAAACATTCATGGTTTTTCATCTTCCAATAGAACACTAAATTTGTTTTCCCATTTTGGTTTATCGACTGGTGGAATAATATCGGTCCTATTCCAGAAATCCTTTCATCTGAAGTTTTTAAAGGATTTGAAGCTTTTAAATCTCATTTTAATGTTTAAACTAAATGATTTTCAAAAGAAATTTCCAATGTTTTTTCAAAGCTTTATTTGTCATGGATTTTTCAATAGAAATTTTGTTTTATGGATCAAAGTCCTCTGCCGCTAGCGCTTGACAGAACTCTTGAAATTAAATGGTGGGGTAATTTTAACTATACCAATGTTTATCCAGCAACGATCTTGAAATGGCTAGGAGAAAAACCTCCTCCCTGTCAAGTTCAATTCCTAGCCACAAAATCAGCTCAAATGGCTTTCTTAGCAAGAGCTACTTCTGAGGAAGAATGGGAGAAAGCAATAGAAGTTTCTTATAAATCCCTTTTTGAGATGAAAAAGAAGAAAGACTCTGTAGCTTCTAGCTCAAAACGGGCAGAAGCTTCACAGACCGCCCAAGCACAGTCTGATTCAAACTCAGCGGGTGATCTAGCACCAGATAATGAAGACATGTTTGATCTCCTCTCAACAGCAAAATATTATTGTCAAGATCCATAAACGAGATTTTGCACCATTCAAACTAATCATCAATTCTTATAGCCCACCAATTCTCTTTGTTGACCACAAGTCACTAAAAGTCAGAAGCACTTGTGAAAGGCAACCGCCTACACAATTGCCAACAATAAAAGCAGATTCTCTGCAAGATAAGGATGCACTGAAAGCAGAAAAACACACACCGTCTCATTAGTAAAAAGTACCAGATTCGTAGATAATTGAAGCCAGCTGTCCACCGTTATGATAGCTCTTCTTACTAGCAACTGCCAGTAAAATTAAACCAGTTTATCAACTCATGCAAGCTTAAAAGGAGACCATTCTTAATGGAGAGGGGCAGAACCGAAGTCCTGCACTTAAAATTCCTAAGCATTTCCCCATGTCTCAAAAATATTCCTGTAAAATCTCTAAGCCAGCTCTCTGCAATATTTGTATCAGGCAAAAGCCTTTTCTCGTAAATCAGCAAAAGCTACAGTATTTTGTACGAATTTACTTGTTTCAATAAAATTTAAATTTCTTTAAATTCATCTTAATCTTTGCAGCATTCTATTCTTTAGAATTCAGGACTTCTGTTAATCTACATAAGCATCAGCATGTGTTAATATTTATTCCTGGATTAATTTTCTTGCTGCGTCTAAAAATAGCATCAGAGTCAAGTTCCTGTAAAATTTCATCAATTTCTTTAGGAGGGAATAAGATAGGTAGCTGACAAAATTTGATTAATGATACTGCTAATCTTCTCCTTTACTCACCCATTCTTCTACTTTGCTTGATTATGGTGAAATGGTATCAAAGCCTAGTTTCTGTAAAATTTCACCAATTTCATTAAAGGGGGGATAAGATAGGTAGCAGACAACTATTGATTAATGACAATATTAATCTTCTCCTTTAATCACTCATTCTTCTACTTTGCTTTATTATGGTAAAACCCGGAGAAACCCTAAGTGGCATATCCTCTGAAAATGTTAAAGAAGGCGGTCAACCATGTAACCTGAGGAAGTAAATTATTGACAGTAATCCATAATCAAACGAAGAAGAAGATAGTTGATTAAATCAAAAGAAAAATGGAATCATTAAGAAACTAATTATCTATAGCTTCATCTTCTAACCCTACTGAAGAAAATGAGATAAATTGTGAAGAATTATCTTTTGTAAATATTAAGTCAGGAATCTCTAATTGGTAACTCCCACATGTCCCTGCAAAAACCATCTATGAAAAGGGTAGATTTAAAAATATCTTAACCTAAACATTAAAAGTCTTGAACAAACAATCCCTGTTAAAAAAGAATTTGAGAAAATAACAATGTTAAATCAAAAGATGATAAATAATCATTTAAAGAAAAATAAATATATTCATTTAAGATAGATTCAGATATCAGTAAAACCTGTAAGTAGAAGTGGAATGAATGCTTCTATTCTTTTAAGCCTAAATGACTTCCATCATACAAATTAGGAAGATTCTCTGCTGGGAGCAATAGAACTCTGTTTGTATGGACCGATTTATTTTAATTGTTATCCCAATTTTACAGTAGCATTAACAGGAAAAACATTCTTAAAAGTTTAACACTTGTGATTAAAGTTTTAAACATAAAATCGGGATCTTTAACTCTGGCCATAATTTATAGAATATGGTATCAATTAACAAATTCAGCTTTTGTTAAAGGAGTAATAGAACATGGTTCTAAAGGTGAAACCATTTTAATGCAAATAGATCCAAGTAAAACTAAAACGATGGTACCTAATTAAATAAAATGGGATCAAATAACTTTTCCATCATCTTAGAAACTAAATGAAATAATGAAACTAAAACCTTCTCTGTTAGAAAACCAACAGATTAGTAAAACAAGTACATATAATGACAGAGCTATTGAATTGCAGTTCTCATCATTATTAAAACCTAAAATAGAAGAAATCAGGACATCCTCTCCAAGAAATTCAGACAAAATACATCTAAAGAAGTTACTATGTCAGGGGCACAATATAGTACTAATATTACAGACATAATATATGCTAAACCTCCAAAAAACTCATCTGTTAAAACAACACCTTCTAGTCCAAATTATCCACAAATAAATGATCTTGAAATAAATATGTTAGAAAAAGAATTTAAAATTGATAAAGTATACTTAAGAAAACATTATTATTCAAAAGAAATGGAAAAAAAGAACTTTGTTCTTTAAAACATTTGAAAAATAAAAAACAAAACAAATCAAAGAAGATTTTTATAAATTCTTAGACATGTCTATTTTTTTCATATGGCTCAATGAATCATATATAAAGTATATTGATAAATATCCTTGGGATAAAGAATTAAATCCTATTTGGGAAACCACTAATAATAAGAAAATCTCTACAATAAATCATCCTATATTGATAAATATCCTTGGGATAAAGAATTAAATCCTATTTGGGAAACCACTAATAATAAGAAAATCTCTACAAT